>JANAVB010043419.1:20866799-21059299 GCA_029216955.1 Iris pallida
TCCATTTACGCTAAAATATTAGAGGTCGACATTTTGCCTTATTCGCAACGGGTCCGCAAAACCCAAATCACCGTCTTGCAATGGGATAGGACTTTGGCACAGTAAGCTAAATCGGACGTATAATTCAATGAAGCACGAAGTGCTCGAATGGCTAAGTCAGGAGAGTTGGCCGTGCAACAAAGTTATGAAATTGAGCTGCATTGGCTCGACGAAATAACAAGGCATATCGACTCAAGGTAGGGGGACATTGACTTCTCTTTCCTACTCCTTCATGCCTAAGTAAAAATATATATCACCGTATGCTAAGTTAACCTATCAACGCCACGGGCGTGGCTCGATAGAGAGATAAACATAGTGCATATCGAATACTAGATAGAAAAATTGAAATGAATCGTACATCAAATGTATGAGTCGCTATGGATCATGGAATATCGTAAAGGCGAGCGCCTCGGTGCGCAAGCCATAAGAACATGGGATAACTATATCGACGAGTGCCTCAGTGCACAAGTCATTCGTGTCCCATACACGAGTTAGCATTCTAGAACACTGAAAGACTATATCGGTGCGAGTGCCTCAGTTGCACGAGCTATATAACATTGAATACCCTATCGAGGCGTGCCTCAGTTGCACGAGTCGAAAGGATGGAACATAAATATAATGCATCGAACACTAAGGCGTAGAACATTAAAATACGGCTTTGAGGCATGCATCGAATGCACGATGCAAGTAAAGGGCGAATAACTATATTAACGGGTGCGCAGTTGAACGAGACTACAAAAGATGGCTTCGTTGAGAAGAAAAATAGTTATGGCATGGATGTGACATAACTGTCGATGCAGCATTGTGCCTTCGAAATGTTCATGGCCTTCGGGGAGTTTGTTGAGAACATTGGGGCGTTGTGCCAATTGAAATAGAGATAGGCAAACTTGCTTGGTGGTATGAAAGATAAGATACGATACATGGTCAAATGGACTTAAAGATATAAAGAAACCTGTGCACGGGCATCCCTCGAATGTGGTATGCCAGGGCGCTGGGACCGTTCGGCCGAGGAGGGATGTTAGATAAAGTTGGTATTGTTGGTGCACTTCATATAAACGATTAGCGACCTGCTATTGAATGTGATAAGCCACTTACCAAGTATTTCGAGGGTCCTCTGATTTGTTTGGTTAGCAACCGCACCAGAGTACTGAGAAGCCATGCGGTTTTCCTTTGATAAGTACTGAGAAGGTCGGTGTCGAGATACATTCCCGTATCATTTCCACCCAGGCTCCTTCAAAACCCATGTCCGTCATAATTTTGCATACAAAATCCCTATTCACTTTATCATAAGCCTTTCGCACGTCCAGTTTGAGACATGATTTCTTACCTCCAGGTTTGTTGAATTCCTGCACCAGTTCATGCGCCAAAAGGCTGTTCTCCGCTATCGATTGTCCCTTGATGAATACGACCTGATTTCAGGAGATGAGCCCCTGTAACACTTTACCCATTTTACGACACATAAGGGAGGTTATAATTTTATATAGAAAATTAAAAAAGGCTATCGGTCGAAAATCTGACAACAATGTGGCCCCTTCTTTCTTTGGCACAAGAGTAAGAAACGTGTTATTCAGTTTACGCAAAAGCCTTTTGTTGGTGAAGAAATCCTGGACTATGTCCAGTATATGCTCTTTCAATTCCTTCCAGTGAACTTTATAGAATTTACTGCTGAATCCATCTGGTCCCGATGCTTTGTTGGGATCTGCTTCTTTGACAAAGGCCTCCACATCTATCATTGTGACCGGAGCTAGCATCTTCTTGTTTTCAGCTTCCGTAACTAGCCGTTTGCATACCAAGTTTGGGAAAGAAGACAAGTAATCACATTGGGTGTACAACTCCGAATAATACTTGACCGCCTCCCGTTGGATGTCCCCTGGTACTGTCTTCACATTGCCTGCAGCATCCAGAAGGCAGCTAATATGATTGTGATGTTGCCTGATTCGGACCACATTAAGAAAGAATTGTGTGCAACTATAGCTTCCCTTCCCGAAAATTTTTGAAATATTTTTTTATTTATTTGATTTAAATGGTGATTTTTAATTTTTTTTTTATAAATAATTATTTAGTTAATTATTACGGTGGATGACTTTAACCATGGTTGAGTTTTGAAGTATAAGACAACTAGAAATCATGGCACAGATAGTGTAGCTGTGTGCCTTGACTAGTGTTTTAGCTATGGTAGGGAAGACCAAGCCATAGGTGTGTTCTAACTAGGAAAACCAGACTAGTTGTGACATGACCCCTATAAATAAATAAATTATTTATTATTATGATTATTAACTTTAGTAAACTCGGTTATAACAAACTAGTCCAGACTAGACCCAAGCCCATGTAGATATGTAGTACGTCGAAAAATGTCCATGTAGATAGTTATGGGTGTAATTTAATTAGTGTATTTATTTTAGTGGATAAATAAGTAATTTTATACAAATGAGTGTCATAGATATAATATATATGTATTGGTATGAAATTGATAATTTGTTTTCGAGTATATGATAACATTTTGATAACATTTTCTTAGAAAATGTCATTTTAGATTTTTGGATATTTGTAGGCTATATATAAACTTGTGTGTGTATATGTGTATACATAGTACATAGTATTAAGTTATATATATATATCAATGGAGTTCTATTTATATAAATATTGGTGAATGGATTAATATGGGCAGTACAACCATTGACTATAGATAATTCCTTCATATTTTTCTTATATAAAATTCCTATTATTTATCTAAAATGGTGTGTGTACATATATATATATATATATATATATATATATATATATATATATATATATATATATATATATATATATATATATATATATATATATATATATATATAGGCTAGTCTATATATATATATATATAGACTAGCCTATATATATATATATATATATATATATATATATATATATATATATATATATATATATATATATATATATATATAGACTAGCCTATATATATATATATATATATATATATATATATATATATATATATATATATATATATATATATATATATATATATATAGGCTAGTCTATATATATATATATATAGACTAGCCTATATATATATATATATAGACTAGCCTATATATATATATATATATATATATATATATATATATATATATATATATATATATATATATATATATATATATATATATATATATATATATAGGCTAGTCTATATAGATATATATATAAAGAAAAACAAAGAAAAACCCAAACCCTCCCCGGTGGGCCGAGCCCAGGCCCATAGCAAACACCCCAGCCGAGCCAGGCCCGACGTCCCCCCCCCCAACTCTGTTTACAACAGAGCTTCAATATATATATATATATATATATATATATATATATATATATATATATATATATATATATATATATATATATATATATATATATATATATATATATATATATAACGAGAGAGGCCGAGAGAGAAGAAAAACGCTAAACTCAAACCCTAGCCGCACCTTGCCAACCCCGTGCGACCACCCAGGGCCCCCCTGACGCCGGACGACCACCCCCGACGCCTGCACGTCGGAGTTCGACGGCGAAGTTCACCGAAAAAGCGTGCGGACGGTAGGAACAACCACAGCAGCAGCGACAGATGGGGCCAACTTCACATCGGTTTCCCCGCCACCCTGCTTTATCGTTTTTCAAACCCTTTGCTCTGGTAAGTAGGCAACCCTACCCTCTTGAAATCCCTTCAATTAGTTTTTATTCAAAAGTCCTAGGTTGTCCGATAAATCGACATGAAGTTGTCGAAAAATAGTCCAAAATAGGACAGAGAACCCAGTCCCAAACCCCATGTTAGAAGATAGATTTTGAACAGAATAAAAACTATTTTAGAAATCTACTTGAATAGAGTCGCAGACAACCTATATGAGATTAGAACACTTTTTGTAGAACTATTTTACGCTTATTATACAGAAAGATAATTGATTCTAAATATCAAGAAAAATAGAAAAAAAATAGTTTTTGAAAAATTAGAAAATCTTCGATACGACGTGCATCCCGTCAAACCGGGCGACATGGCCGTGAACCAAAACCATCGAGAGGTGCATAATGACTTCGTGAACGTATGGGATTTGACAGAATTCAAATTGGTCGTGTGTACGCGACGAATTTTATACGTATCCGTCGAAATTCACAGTATCGGCCTCTGTACAAATTTTCTAATTACTTTGTGCATGTGTCACGACCCGATACCCAAATTGTTGGGCCAGGCCGAGCCATGTCCAGCCTACGCTTGGTTAAAGCGTAGTAAGCTGTTCTAAGAATAGACGATAAAGGATCTAAGCAGCTAACAGTTCTAAAATCATAATTAAAGGTTCATCACAACACAGCATCTATAAGCGAAGGTAAACAAGTACAGACTTAATAATACACTTCCAAGTATCTAACTGGAGACAAAATCTAGTATCCAAATATAAGTACAGAACAAAGTCTAAGTCTCAAAAAAAATGAAAATATCTAAGCAAGGTTCCCCGCAGGGGCCTCTTCTGGAACTAAGGCCAGGTCCTCAAAATCAGTGCCATAATAGGAATCACATAGCATATCCTCCTCGAAAAGTGAACCTACAACGTTATCCTGTCAGGACGGGAGCAAGTACAACCTCTACAACTAAAGTACTGAATATATAATGAAAGAGATGTATTTGGTAGCCCATGCAGGTCTACGTTAATCACTTCGGTTACATTATTGTGCCGTCGTGAGCCTGCTCATAGCATTAGAAACTTAGGATCTCATCCACGTGTCCTGTATTGACCTCTGTCCTTGATTTCTATTTTGAATCTTTGACTTGCATCCTGCTTGAAATCTTCGTTCCATCTAATGTTTCCTTTTATTGCAGTAAATGGATTCTCAAGACAGGAATAACGCTTTCTTGAATACCCCACCGGCTACAGGAGAATTTTTCATCTACATGACCCCGTCGACGCAGGAAGGCCAGCTTACTCACCAGGGCGACCCGGCTCAAACGCAATACTCGAGATCCCGCAGAGACGACTTTTCTCCACCATTACCCTTTCATCAGCCTGTACCCTTCCAGCCAGAATATATTCCACATCCAGCACCTACCATGCACCCTACGCTAGCGACATATCCAGCGCCTGCCATATACCCAGCACATGTTCTGCCTCCGCCACCGCCACTGGACAACGTCGCCCTCCTCGGGATATTCCAGCAGCTCATGACTTCTCAGACACGACAGGCTGACGTCTTCCGTGATACCTTGAGAGAGGCTCTCCAGACTAGAGACGCCCCACGACCGCGCCCTGGAACATCCAAGAATTTTGTGGACCTTAGGCCCAAAGAATTCAAAGGAATAGACACTACCAAAATACACTCATTTAGCGACGAATTTTTAGCGATGGACTTTTTCCGTCGGTATTAGCGACGGTTTCGTGGCCGCTCAGCGACTGATTTCCGACTATACGCATTTGCCATTTTTATTTTAATTTTAGGGGAAGAAAAGGTCGCACATCCGTCGCTAGACTGTCGGTGTTATAGCGACGGATTTACTGTCGTCGCTACACAGTCGATTATTTGGCGAGATTTGTGTAGGAAATTGGCGGGACATATTTTCAACGACTTAGCAACGGATATTCAGTCGGATAATCAATATTAGTGACTACCTGGCGACGGATTATTAGCAGTCGCTATTCCGTCGCTAAATTTACGTTCCAGACTTAAATGAAAAGGCGGAAGGAACTTTTGGCATTCCCCCCAAATTCAATCTCTCTCCTCTCTCTCTCTGTCTCTCTCTCTCTCGCGCGGCTTCGGTGAACGACGACGGCGTCCTCTCCTCTCTCTCCCCCGAAGGTAATCCCCTCTCTCTATTTCTCTCTCTCTCTCTCTTTCTCTTTCTCTCTCTCTCTCTCTCTCTCTCTCTGTGTCGCGGTGTCGACGTAGGGGCAGCGGAGGCGGCGGGCTTGGGGACATTCGAGCTTGGGACGGGGGCGTCGGGGACTGGGCGGCTGTCACGCCCCGATCCCGGAGGATCGAAAACTAGCCACTGGGCGTGATGCCGTACAAGTCTAGATTGTACTTGTACAAGGCAAAACCATTACAGTTCCTGGTAATTCTCAGAAAACATCAGCAATGCAGCGAAACTAAGCAGATAAATTGAAGTCACACAATTTATATAGAAATGTATCTCTTTATTGATAATCAAAATGGATTACAAGACTTGCAGCGGAATACAGAGTTTACAACTGTTTACAAGACTTTTGAATAGCCAACTGAATGTATACACTTGCCCTCTAGGCTACAAATGAATATACCGACTTCTTTACAATGAACTTGCCAATATGGCTACAATCTCACTGGTATGACTGAGTTCCCATGTTCCATACATTATGTCCCGTATAGCAGAAGACATCGTCTTGCAAGAGGAGCTTCTGCACACCCATCCGATTCATCGATGCCAAGCACTGATTCATAGGATTTCCCCAAGCAAACACCTGTAATATTGCCCACAACGTGGGTCAGTACATCATCAATGTACTGGCGAGCGGTGCTGGCCCAACTCACCTAAGAAGACAGCACTAAGTAATCATGTTATAGAACATTATTAACAGTGATCTTTCTTGTTGCCTTAGGGTCAATTTCATGTTATAGCCGACAAGAAGTACAGCATGCAAATCTCATAGCCAACATAATTTAAAGCATACTGTTATCACCCTTTGGTGATTCTTACCCACGGTCGTGTAGCCATCCCTGTACATTTATAATACTTACTCTGCCTGCACAAGACATTGTTAGAAACAATATCATGATTCAATATGAATATCACCGTTCAGGTGATTCTTACCAACAGCCGACATCCTTCCCTGTATTTGAGTAATAACTTACTCTGCCTGCATAAGACATCATTAGCACCTGACCTATCTATATGAAGGTCACTGGCGACACGCCATCCTGGACCGTCTTACTGGTACAACGACGCCCTTTCAGTGCAGGTAGCTAGCCTCACTGCAAGTCCTGTTTACCGATGCCAGTACGTCGGCACATTCCTTGTTTCCCCCTAGGACGAACCGGGTTCCATGGCCCAGGAATACCGTTCGAGGAAACTACCTTGTCGACAAGTTGTCCATGACCATGCAACTATATGCAACTTATCTAAGAAGAAAACATATAATGCATGATAAGGAAAACTAAGTAATTCAGCCACCATTCTCATTCATATTACCATCTTGCCATCTTGCCTTGAGCCAATGCTCATATTATCCTCTACCCATCCAGGGTCTTAGTGAAACCAACATTCTACATCGGCACAGGATAATAGAATGTTGTTTTCCAATCTCTTTTGCCATCTCTTTCCAACCAACTCAATGTACTTACCGCCCAATCTTGGGACTTAGCATATGTTTAGCATACATTCATTCGAATGCAAATTAAGCATACTCACTGCCCAGTTCTTGGGTCTTAACATCTGTTTTGCCATCTATTCATTGAGCCAAAGCTCGATATACTCACTGCCCAAGTATTTGGGACTTTGCCTTCACCTGTCATATAATTCATCGCAACAGCGTACAAGCATACAATTCATTTAGCCACAACAGTTTACGTTCATGTGATTATTATCTTTCATTATCTTTCTAAATTCCATACAATGTGTTATTGAGCAATTCAACAAGAAACATAGCATACTATCCTTATTTTAAGCGTGAAGCTAAAGGATCTTTGAAGGGTTCAACACTACTCACATTCATAGGACGATTCCCGCCACGATCGCATAGTCTTCTAAGCGATCCTTCGCATAATCCCAAGTCCAACAAGGCTTCATCGAACCAACCATCCAACATAAGGCATCTTGCGGGTCGGGGCACTTCAATATATACCACCCAGAAAAAGTTTCGTCCTCGAAACTTAAAACAAAACTCATCCCCAAAACTTCAACCAAGCTTTCATGAAACTTCTCTACAATCAACTTGCACCATCTAATATTTCTTCGCAATCTTTCGATTGATTTCAAGTAATGTACCGTCTCGTTACAGCATCCCAATTGATTCAACATAGTTTACTATCTTTGATCTTTCCTCCGACACTCGTGCAAATCCTTAGCACATGATAATCCTTCCCGTGGCTTCGTTTGAATTCAGCATACCACTTAGTTGGAATCATACACATATTTTAGGCGTCTCCGAAATACATGCACTTCAGCCAAGTTCAGTGATAGAGAAAACGAACGAGCTACGGTGTACCTTCCTTTTCGAACATCAGTAATTCTTTTTGAGCATCTCGTATAATCCCACTTTGTTTATTCGATACTCCAACCAATTGATAACACAATAGATGTTGCTAATTCAAATCAAGACATTTTCCTCAACCGATCCAACATTTTCCAAAGTATTCGGACTTAGATGTATCAAGTATTCCTTTCAAGTTCATTGTCATCCATGCCACCAAAGTTGATAAATCCTATTGCCACATTTTATTTCGATACCCCGATTCTCGTCGGTCAAATCTTGTACTCATCATCGTTCGCATCCATATACTTTGTTTGCAACTTGTAAATTTCCTAATCATGATCCATCTTCCAAATCGTACCATCCTTCAATTTGTACCACAATTTCACTCTCGCAACATTTCTTGCTGTCCTCCAACATTTTCTCGTATTGATCAAGCCAACATATTTATCCTCTCGTATAGGCAACTATCATATTCCAGCAACATTAATTCTGAGGGTCATTCATATTCACATTCGCCGATCTCGGCTACATGCACTATCCAATTCCGTCATTACACTTATCCTCAATCTTGATCCGGTCAATAAAATTATTCCAACTATCTCAAAGTACTACCAACAATTTTCGCAGCTCAATATCAATCAACCAATCCAACCAGTTCTAACAATTCCCAACATTTCAACCAAGGCAACTCAATTTCCGAAACCAACATGATCCGTCATCCCATCCAACATTACAACATCGAAATTTCCCAAATATCTATTCCATTCCAAAGCCTACCTTCCAACACATCTTATTCATTCCAACTATACTCATGCAACACCAATAGGGACATCCTACGGTTTTCCAATAGTCAACATAGCATACAATCAAGTCTCTACGGTCAGCTAATCTAAGCTAACCCAGACATTCAGCTAACCCATATGAGATGAGTAACTATCAGGGACATACTTATCTCTTATCTTAGAGGCAACCAATTCTCAACATAGGGTAACTCTATGGTCTGACCAACTTAGGGACATGGGACACCACCCCAATCTTATGAACTTATACCCAACACGGACAACTGAAGAACATAGCCAACCAATCTGAGACTTAAGCAAGCAACCAACAATCTAGGCAACAAACCGACAATCTAGGCAACTAGCCAACAATCTAGGCAACCAACCGACAATCTAGGGTCAAGTCTTTCTACCCGTACTCATACTCGAGTCATACCCACAAGGTCTCATTCTAGACTTACCCGCAACCGACCAAATCTATCCGATAATTCTATCCAACAATCTATGGGTCAATCTCGAAGCTACCATATAAAACTCCTCAATAGAATATTCAACTTTCAATTTCCATTTGCATAGACATAGCATCACTTGTTCAATCCGACTTGCATCCTCATATCGTACTCATATGTCTATTCAATCGGGTCAACTATTCTGAATCATCATTCGACATTGTTATCTCAATACTTTATCACTTATGATCTCTTTCCTACGGTCTCTTCGCGACATAATCGTTTCCCACATTCTTAGATCATCGATACGGTCCGTACTCTTTTAACCAACAAAAATCAGGCAACTATAATCATATTTCTTCCGAGGCATCATTTATAAATTTTCTAACACCAACACGGACATCTCTTAGCAATTCACGTTAACCATCAATATTAGTTTTGTATCATCTCCTTCTGATTCCATAAGAAGATTTACTATTCATGCACCAATCCAATCTCTATAGCACCAATCATCTCGCATCATATATCGGTCATCTTAGTGGACATGACATAACTCATCGGCTAAGTCATAATCCAACAATTCTATATTCCACCAAACTTGTTATTCAAGCGACAACATCATCTACCGACATGGTCTCTTACATATTGCTGCACCTCGATACTTATTTGTATTCCAGCCATTCGACTCTCATAAGGAGCATCTATTCTTTCAGGCATCAAGGGACAAGTATCCATTCTCTATGCCTCAAAATAGTCCAGGGTCATAACTTGTTAATTCGGGACATCAATTTCTCTCAAGCACACTGCACCACGTGCTAAGATCATCTATTCCTCAATCCCATTCTCAATCTTTTCGGTCGTCGATGCAACTCTCTGCATCTTCTAAATCATTCGCAATATCCCGATAAGCGTCTAACATTACCATCAGTTCTATCGATATCCAACATGCAATTTCTTTAACTCAATTCCAACATCGTTCAATATTCGGTCCATAGTTGTTCTCGCAAAATCTTTCAATAGCAACACCACACTATCATTACCAAGCCTACAATCCTTCTACCCAACTGATTCAAGTACTCGCCTGAATCTGAAATTCTTTTCTTTCCCAACCAAGGCATCATTTCATATTCTCAATCCTCTTATTACCCAACTTAATGCTAACCGACAAGGTCTAGCGATGGTTCATCTGAACACATCAAAATCTCACAACGGTCATCCAACTTAACAATCAAGGAACACGCCTAGCCAACATGTATCAATCGTAAGCTCAGCTACGATTCGATACCACCCACTACCTTATAGGTAAAGCAATCACAAAATCATAGACACATCAAGGGTCAAGGGACATCTTATCACGACAAGGGTATATGTAATATACCACCTAGAGCTCAAGCCATTCCAAACACAATATTCCTTCGCATCAAACCAACGTCCAATATGGACTATCCATCCTGCAGTGGTTATGCTGACCACAAATATCGACTCAAGATTCGGTCGATTCCCATTCACTGAAATCCATGCACATTCTGTTCCAACATACCATGCCATCACCCACTGTCGATTGCTGCATAACAATCGATTCAAAGAATCTCACACATAAGACATCCAGCATACATCACAAACTTACGCATCGCATTATTGTTATTCTTTTTGGTATCTTTTAGAAATTCAACAAAGCACACATATCACAGCCCACATATTTAGACTTATTGTATGGAACACCCAGTGAGAGGTTAGAATGATCAACGAACTTTTAGTCAAGGGAACAACATAGAATAGTTTGGAAGCAACACAGAACAATCGCAGAAGCACTATGAATCATCATAGAGGCAATGTTGATTTCATCGCGGAAGCAACTTTGAGTATTCGCGGAAGCAACTTTGATTCACCGCGGAAGCAACTTTTGAATAATCGCGGAAGCAATCTTTGAATCATCGCGGAAGCAGCTTAGAATCATCTTAGTAGCAACATTGATTCGAAACAAATCGAATAGGAATCCAAGGACGTAAAGCCGTGCTCTGATACCATTATGTCACGCCCCGATCCCGGAGGATCGAAAACTAGCCACTGGGCGTGATGCCGTACAAGTCTAGATTGTACTTGTACAAGGCAAAACCATTACAGTTCCTGGTAATTCTTAGAAAACATCAGCAATGCAGCGAAACTAAGCAGATAAATTGAAGTCACACAATTTATATAGAAATGTATCTCTTTATTGATAATCAAAATGGATTACAAGACTTGCAGCGGAATACAGAGTTTACAACTGTTTACAAGACTTTTGAATAGCCAACTGAATGTATACACTTGCCCTCTAGGCTACAAATGAATATACCGACTTCTTTACAATGAACTTGCCAATATGGCTACAATCTCACTGGTATGACTGAGTTCCCATGTTCCATACATTATGTCCCGTATAGCAGAAGACATCGTCTTGCAAGAGGAGCTTCTGCACACCCATCCGATTCATCGATGCCAAGCACTGATTCATAGGATTTCCCCAAGCAAACACCTGTAATATTGCCCACAACGTGGGTCAGTACATCATCAATGTACTGGCGAGCGGTGCTGGCCCAACTCACCTAAGAAGACAGCACTAAGTAATCATGTTATAGAACATTATTAACAGTGATCTTTCTTGTTGCCTTAGGGTCAATTTCATGTTATAGCCGACAAGAAGTACAGCATGCAAATCTCATAGCCAACATAATTTAAAGCATACTGTTATCACCCTTTGGTGATTCTTACCCACGGTCGTGTAGCCATCCCTGTACATTTATAATACTTACTCTGCCTGCACAAGACATTGTTAGAAACAATATCATGATTCAATATGAATATCACCGTTCAGGTGATTCTTACCAACAGCCGACATCCTTCCCTGTATTTGAGTAATAACTTACTCTGCCTGCATAAGACATCATTAGCACCTGACCTATCTATATGAAGGTCACTGGCGACACGCCATCCTGGACCGTCTTACTGGTACAACGACGCCCTTTCAGTGCAGGTAGCTAGCCTCACTGCAAGTCCCGTTTACCGATGCCAGTACGTCGGCACATTCCTTGTTTCCCCCTAGGACGAACCGGGTTCCATGGCCCAGGAATACCGTTCGAGGAAACTACCTTGTCGACAAGTTGTCCATGACCATGCAACTATATGCAACTTATCTAAGAAGAAAACATATAATGCATGATAAGGAAAACTAAGTAATTCAGCCACCATTCTCATTCATATTACCATCTTGCCATCTAGCCATCTTGCCTTGAGCCAATGCTCATATTATCCTCTACCCATCCAGGGTCTTAGTGAAACCAACATTCTACATCGGCACAGGATAATAGAATGTTGTTTTCCAATCTCTTTTGCCATCTCTTTCCAACCAACTCAATGTACTTACCGCCCAATCTTGGGACTTAGCATATGTTTAGCATACATTCATTCGAATGCAAATTAAGCATACTCACTGCCCAGTTCTTGGGTCTTAACATCTGTTTTGCCATCTATTCATTGAGCCAAAGCTCGATATACTCACTGCCCAAGTATTTGGGACTTTGCCTTTACCTGTCATATAATTTATCGTAACAGCGTACAAGCATACAATTCATTTAGCCACAACAGTTTACGTTCATGTGATTATTATCTTTCATTATCTTTCTAAATTCCATGCAATGTGTTATTGAGCAATTCAACAAGAAACATAGCACACTATCCTTATTTTAAGCGTGAAGCTAAAGGATCTTTGAAGGGTTCAACACTACTCACATTCATAGGACGATTCCTGCCACGATCGCATAGTCTTCTAAGCGATCCTTCGCATAATCCCAAGTCCAACAAGGCTTCATCGAACCAACCATCCAACATAAGGCATCTTGCGGGTCGGGGCACTACAGCGGCTGGCTTGGGGTGGGGGCGTCGGGGGCTGGGCGGCCGGCTTGGGGCGGGGGCGTCGGGGCCTGGGCGGCCGGCTTGGGGCGGGGGCATCGGGGGCTGGGCGGCTGGCTTGGGGTGGGGGTGTCGGGGCCTGGGCGACGGGCTTGGGGCGGGGGCGTCGGGGGCTGGGCGGCGGGCTTGGGGCGGTGGCGTCGGGGGCTGGGCGGCGGGCTTGGGGCTTGGGCGACGGGCTTTGGTCGGGGGCGTCGGGGGCTGGGCGGCGGGCTTTGGTCGGGGGCGGCGGGGGGCTTTGCTTATCAAATTCATCTAAGTTTATATATTGGCTAAATAATGTGTTATCCATATTGGGTGTTATCCATTAGTTTGGTGGTGTTTGGATTAGTAAATGTGAATATGGAGTTTGGGTTCATGGTGTATATGTTCACTGTGTCAAGGACAGTGCGAGTTCTTCATCTGCATAAGTGTGTTTGGGTTCAAGGTCTATAAATCTAACTGTGATATACATATATATGTGCCTATTATAATTAGCATGCAGGACGGCTTGGGGTGTAATGTTTGATTGTAGACATGGTAGGAATTAGAGGTAATTAATGCTAGTGTGACTAGACTAAGGTAGTGCTTGCTAGATAATAAGGACTCTCTAGTATCCTAACCAAGTTAATTTTAGACTAGATATTTAGGATATAGCTCCCATATCCTAGAAGTGGACTCTAGGTATCGGTAATTGATTCAGTTTGGTATCGGTATCGCACTATCGGTATCGGTATCGGTATCGCACTATCGGTCAAGGTTCACAATCGGTATCGGAATCGGTTTCGGACTATTCCTATGAGTATTGGTATCGACGATATCGGTAGTATCGACGGTATCGTATCGGAGGATCGGACTTTGGCATCGGAAAACAAATAATTATTAATAAATTATTTACATTTAAAAACATATATTTTATACATTTAGGCATAATTTAAGTATTTCAGCGTTATTTCTTAGTAGTTTTGAAATTATATGAAATAGTAGTCACCCTTACCGATTGGTTTTGCCGAATTGACCAGAACAAAGACCCCCATAGTCGGTATCGGTCAATATTTGGTATCGGTCGGTATCGGATCGGAACATGCCAAATCGTATCGGTATCGGCCGTATCGGATCGGTATCGGCCGATACTTTAAACCATGCTATCGGTATCGAACTATCGGTATCGAACTATCGGTATCGGTATCGGTATCGCACTATCGGTATTGGTATCGCACTATCGGTATCGAACTATCGGTATCAAACTATCGGTATCGAACTATCGGTATCGGTATCGGTATCGCACTATCGGTATCGGTATCGGTATCGCACTATCGGTATCGAACTATTAGTAACAACTGTATTTATATTTTTCTCTTCAAGAGCTAGAGTACTAGCGGATCCACCAGTTACATGATTATATACTAATTCTGTTTAGTTTGTCTTACTATACAGATTTTTACATCTAATCTGTGATGGATCGTTATTTCGTTGATCGTACATGGATGTACAAACGACAACACGAGAGCAGAATAGGTGTGAGTGACGATTTTCAGGCAGGCGTGGAAGTGTTTCTTAAGTATGCCATGAGCAAAGCTCAGTTTATGGACGGTAACAAAATTAAGTGTCCATGTCGTAATTGTCGCAATAGACGTTACGAAGAAGTGGTGAGTGTAAGAGATCATTTGACCCGTAAGGGTTTCGTACGTAATTACGGCCTGTGGTCATCGCAAGGTGAACTATATGCCGAAAGACAGGTTACGAATGCTGCTACTTATGCTTTTGATGATAATGCTGCAGCGGATTTTGTCATCGATGACGACGAATGCTCCGTTGATTATGGAGACGTGCAGAACCTCGCACGAGATATGGTGTACGATGCGGCAGGGCCTAATTTTGATCCGGATGATCCTAATCCCGAGGCGAAGGAGTTCTATGATATGTTTCAGGATGCTGAAACTTCTTTATATCCTGGTTGTGATCCACATTCCGTACTGTCAGTGACGATGCGGTTGTTGAACATAAAGTCCAATTTTAACTTGCCACAAACTTGCTATGATCGGATTACACAACTAATGAAGGAGGTGTTACCGAAGGAATCAAAAGAGCTTCCAAAAAACTTCTACAAGTCGAAGATGATGGTCCGACAACTGGGACTGGGGTACGACAAGATAGATTGTTGTCGCAACGGATGCATGTTGTACTACAAGGAGAACGAAGATGTAGAAATATGCCGCTTCTGTAATGCAGATCGTTACAAGGAAGTCAGGGGAAAAGGAAAGTCAACTAAAAAATGACGTCCTTACAAGTATATGCATTACTTGTCGATCACAAAGCGCTTGCAGAGGATGTATATGTCTCAGAATACAGCAGAACACATAACGTGGCACAACGAAGAACGCACAAAGGACGATGGAGAATTGTCACATTCTTCGGATGGAGAGGCATGGAAATATTCAATGTAAGGGGCAAGCCTGTTGGGGCTAGTAAAAGACGGTGGTTGACAGACGACGAGTATGATGCCGCTCACCGATATGTCTTGTTAAACTGTGACATACAAGAAGTGAGAGATTTGGAGAAGTAAGTCAGTATACTTGCACTCGTTATAATCTCGAATTTGATGAAGTAAGTGACTACACTTATATATTCTTATTTTCTCTAATAGTGTATTTAGAGATGAAATCAAAATGAGGAGACCCGATATTACCGATGAGGGACTTCAAAGAGAGGTTGATTGTACATTTCCGTCATGGTTTCGCAAATATGTAAGTAACTGTGATTATAATTGAGATTATTAATATAATCTGAAACATTTAAATTATAAATATTTGTTTACAGGTTTTATTGCCTGAAACAACACTCACTCATGAGAGTGTTCGTTATCTGGCACTGGGACCGAAGAAGCAAATAAAGACTTGGCCAGGCTATGTCGTTAATGGCTTCAGGTTTAAGTCAACTCAGAATGCTATAAATGTCGAATTTATCAATGACGGCATCAATACCAAGGATTCCGGTGTTTGCATAAGAGGCACCGTCTATGACGACGAGCCGGACTTTGACTATTATGGAGTGCTTGGGGATATTGTAGATTTACAATATACTGGCCCATATGATATGCATATTGTGATGTTCAAATGTGAATGGTTCGATACGACACCAAATATCGGTTGGAGAATTGATAAACAATTTGGATTCGTCGATATAAATCATCGCAGGAGGTATAGAGGGTCCGATACATTTGCGATAGCAAATCAGGCTGTTCAAGTCTACTATACAAGCTACCCAAGGCGTCGTAGAGATCGATTTGACTGGTGGGCAGTATGCAAGATTAAATCTAGAAATACATTCAACGTTGGAGACCCAGCATACCAAGAGGACCAGATCGAAAAGTCCCAATACTTGGGACAACACTCAGATACAATGGATGTTGAAGATATTGTTGAGGAAAATAGAGGGGAGGAAGAGGTTGATACACAAGACTTAGTTGTCAACCAAGGGAGAAAGAGGCGTCTTGTCCCAAATTTTGAGGCAGAAGAAGAAAAAGAAGAAAAAGAAGAATTTGATGGGGATGAGGATACAGATGAAATCGACGATGAAGATAAGGATGAGGATGAGGAGGAGGATGATGAAGACGAGGCCGAGGATGAGAACGAAGACGATGATTAGGTTAAATATTGTTGTATAGTAAAAACACTTCCAATTACGTGAATTAAGTTTGACCTCATAAAAGCAATTACGTGAATTCATGTTTTTTTCATTCGATTATTTACTTATTGCAGATGGCACTCCTAGTCTTTTTCGTCGCGACGGCACTCGTCTCCCTACTGGTGGTATGTATATTTTAGTTTAGTTTTTTATATCCATTTACACTTTCATATTGTTAATTATGTTTATGTGTTCTATTTACAGGTCATGATGGCTGGCCGTGGTCGTGGTGCTGGTCGTGGTGGTGGTGGTGGTGCGGGTCATGGTCGTGGTCGCACTGGTGCTGGTGGTCGTGGTCGCATTCAGAGTTCTCGGGATGTGACCCCATCGAGCGAGCCCAACCCGGAGAGTACCCCGGGCACAGACGCATCCCGCCCTCGATCGACCACTTCATCGAGGCATCAGTCCGGATCTGCTAGCGGATCCGATCCGCTATCGGAACCACCACCAGCGGATCCACCAGGGGATGCCCAGATACTGCACAGTGGGCCCCGGAGTACCCCCATACTCGGTTCCATCTGGTTACTGGAGAGTACATACGCGGACCCGCGGATCCTCCGACGGCACCAGAGAGGCCGAGAGGCGAGTTCCGACGAGAGCTATGGCCCGCGAGAACCTCGTAAGTAAATTTAAGTTAATTTATTAAATTTCTTTTATTTATTCAAGTTAATAATCCAGTCGTTTCTTCTTTGTAGGTTTTTTCCGTTTAATGTTGGCAGGGCCCTTGGAGAAATTATCAGGGCTAACTTCCACGGTCCCTACCTCAACTTTACGTCGGTGCCCCCAAGCGTGCAGTACGTCTGGCTCGACGAGTTGAGGGTAGATATCTATATTTTTTTGGTTAAGTCTATGTGATTCTTTAATCAACCATTTTGTAAATTACGTGATAATTGATTTTCTGTGTTAGAGAACGTACTGGTGGCCCTTCCACCGCGAGGAGGGGATCTGCAGGACCTACAGAAGCGCATGCTCGAAGAAGATACGGGATATGATTCATGACCTAAAAATGGGGCATACGAGGCCGAATTGGATCCGGCAGGATTATTATGAGGACCTCTTAGGCATGATGGATAACCCTGCGTATAAGGAGAAATCGGCGAAGACGAAGGTGAACCGATCTGCCGCGGGCCTTCATACGGGGGGATCAAGGTCTCACGCAGCGACACTTGCAGATCTGGTGAGCAACCGTAAATTTATTGTGATTTTGAATTAGGTATTATTAATTAAAGGAGTTAATTAGTTTCTACGCAAATTTCGTATGCAGGCCCAATGGGCGGTGAAGGAGGGAAGGGCGCCAGAATCGGTCACCATGCACGACGTCTTCCAGCATACGCACAAAAGACGGAAGGACGGGAGCTTCGTCGACGAGAGGGCCAAGGAGACTGATGTAAGTACTTATGTTTATGAGATTAACGTTAGAATTAAAAGTATTCGGACTATAACTTAGGTAAACTTAGGATTCACACTTAACTTAGTGAAACATAGGATTTAGATTACAACTTAGGTAAATTTTATAATATAAACACATTCATTTGATAGGCTGCGTATCGTGAGGCCCTTAGTCGGACTCAGTTAACTGACACCGAGGATGTCGGTGAAACGACGCCCTTCCGGACGCCCTCTTCTTTGGCCGCTCGGAACGACTTGTTCGTAGATACCGTCGGCGGCTTTAAGAAAGGGTTCCTGTACGGAGTCGGCTCCCTAGGGCCATTGTATTTGGCGACGCAGAGATTTCCACCGACACCGCCTCCTTCCGTGGCCCGGGCAGACGATGATGTTAGGTCGCAGCTTACGCAGCTGCACGAGGCGGTGTCGTCCTTGCGGGAGCAATTTGCCACGCACTTTCCGCCTGCGTCTGCTGCTGCCGGTCCGTCTGCTGCCGGTCCGTCTGCTGCTGCCGGTACGTCTGCTGATGGTGCTCGTCCGTCTTCTACTGGTCCGTCAACTGCAGGTGTCGGTCCGTCTTCCGTGGGCCATCTTTCTTTCAACCCTGAAGCCCCTGTGCTACCGCCTACGGCTGTGACGGCACTCCTGGATCTCATGTCCGCAGAGCAGCTTCGCCGACTTTCGAGCACTGTCTACGACGCCTTGCCTCCGTACCTTGTGGAGGAGTATATGCGTCGGTCGAATACGGGAACGGACAATCGACCTCCTTCTTCTTAAAATGTTGTATTAAGAAATTTTGGATTATTTGTGAGAGCTTTGAACTAATTGTGCTATAATCGGCTTATGGCACCGGATATTATGTTACTCTTTAGGATAATTGATATTTATTTTCTATTAATTTGGTTTGGTCTGTGATTCTTGGATAATTGGTCGTATGTGCATATTTGGTCTATGTGATTCTTGGATAATTGGTGTGCATTATATATTTGGTCTGTGTGATTGTTGGATAATTGGTGTGCATTATATATTGGTTTGGTTTATGCATATATTTGTGAACAGGGAAAGTGCTGCAATTGTTTTTCCCAAAAAACCCAGTTAGCGATGAACTAGTGACCGTTTAGCGACTGATATTCCCAGTTGCCGACGGGTTTTCAACTGATAATCCGTCGCTATCTGGAGTTTTTAAACTGTTTCCAGGCAGCGACGGGTTATCGACGGATTATCCGTCGGTAACGTTCTGGTGGTATAAGCGTCGACGGAATAGCGACGGAATGGCCGTCGCCAGGGCGACTGGTAATCAGCCGCTAATCAGTCGCTCTATATAGCGACGGCTTAGCGACGGAAAATCCGTCGACATGGTTCTAGAAATGCATGACATTTTCAGAACCATGGCGACGGATAATCAGTCAGCAATCCGTCGCTGTGGCGTCGCAGTAGCGACGGGTTAGCGACTACTATTCCGTCGCCATGGTGCTGGAAATGCCAAGCATTTCCAGAACCTGATCGACGGATAGTCCGTCAGAATACCGTCGTAAATCCGTCATTAATTACCGACGAATACCGACGGATTAGCGACGGAACGATACGATCTGATACGCTGTTACGACGGGTTACCGACGGAAATTTACGTCGCTATAGCCTACACAGTTCAGTACTTAAAAGCTGAAGTGGACGACAGTCCGTCGGAAATGCGTCGCTAATGCTTCGTATTGTGATGTCGAATATCCGTCGCTATTCCGTCATGTGACGACAACTTAGCGACGGAAGGTTATTAGCGACGAGCTGATTGCCGACGGATTTTTTTGGCCAATATCCGTCGGCAATCGGTAGCTAATAGTAATTACCGTCGTCTTAGCGACGGATGTGGCCGTCGCTAAAACGATAAATTTTGGTAGTGAGAAGGGATTCTCTACGCGGATGAGTGGTTAGAGAACGTAGACCGCAACTTCAGAGGGCTCGAGTTTCTGAAGACCTGAAGGTCGAGAATGCCAGCATGCAGCTTTACGACATCGCCCGCACGTGGTATAGAGACGAGCCTCGGTTCATCGCGCCAGACGTGACTTGGGAGGAGTTCAAGGAGCTGTTCAAGACGAAGTTCTATCCTGAAGCAGCCCGTGAAGAGTTGGAGAACGAGTTCGAGAGCCTAGAACAGGGCAACCTCTCCGTCGACGAATACACCACAGAGTTCTCCCGCCTCAGCCGCTTTGTAGACGCCTCGACCCCTGCAGCCAAAGCCAAGAAGTTCAGGAAAGGACTTTCATATAAAATCCGCATCGCCATCGCCACCAGCCAGGCCACAACCTACGTGAAGATCTTGAAGATCACACAGGCGGTAGAAACAGAATTGAAGCGTAAAAGAAAGAAAGACGGAGATGCACATGGAGGAGGCAGCAGCCAACCGAGAACGGCAAAACGACCCAATGTTCCAGAGAAGACCGTAGCACAACAGTATCAACAACAGCCACAAGCAGCCCCATATCAAGTACAAGACGTTCCTACCTGCCAGTATTGCATGAAGAGGGGCCACATCCAAGATCAGTGCCACAAATGGTTAGGGTTATGTTGGACTTGTGGTTCCAACCAACACGTATCCAGATTTTATCCGAAGCAAAACGCGACTGCCCTACCACTACCAGCCGCACAAGGAGGAGTTGACGGAAGTTCATAGTAGAATCATAGTTATGGTACAATTGTGAGTCCTATATTAGATTTTGTGAGAACTTGGAAATATTTTAGTAGCAGCAATGTTTTACTATTCAGTTATATCATAGCTTTATTGAATTTCGAGGACGAAATTATTTTAAGGTGGATAGATTTGTGAGCCCTTGACCCAAATTTCCCATTTTTGGTTATTAATTATTGCTGACTAATTCATAGGTTCATTAGAATAATCAATGTGTATATATATGTATTCTATAAAACATTGGTTTATAAGCAAAGAAAGGAATAGCAGGGGCTTTCTTGCCAATATAAAACTATTGAAGGCCTATTTGAAATTGTACTTTTCAAATATCTTTCGGATGAATCAAGAATTCAAATCTGTGCTCAAAGTTTTAAACGGCCAAGCAAGAGAAGATATAGATATGATCGAACCTTCCTTCTCCTGATCCCTATAGGATTCGAATAGCCTATATATATATGCAGATTTCTCGATGCCCTAGCTTCTTCCTACGACCCTAATCTCTCGACTCCTCTCGTCGAGAACAGAGCAACAAAGGAACCAATTGATTGAGAAGAGTCAACCATGTCCCCTACTTGAATAGGTAATCAATCGTCCTTATTTTATTTATCGATTTCTGATCATAAAAAGGTTTTGATGCCTTGATTATAAAAGGAATCTCTATTCTTGAGGACTTGGTTTAGGAACCACCAAATGTTTGATTACTTACCTCTAAGGAAATGGAACCCAGAATTAATTGTTATTTTGAAATCTACTATAGTAAATTAGGATATAAGTAAAATACCTATAACAACAGTGTATGATGTCCAGTAAGAGTTCCAGTGGGTGGTTCAGGAACTTCAATATCCTTGTGTGCGTATGATTAACTGCAATATGTATGTGTGTACTAGATTTGGGTGTATCCTGACATCCAAAAACCTGTGTTAGCGTACACCAGATTAAATGAGTATGAAGGGACTTATGTATCTCAAATGTAGATATAGGAAATTAGGAGGGTGTGCAGGTGTTGGCATTAGCTATTATTTGGGTTGTGTGCATAGCAATCTACACATGTTAAAGCATCATCAGGGCATATCTATAAACGTGTACTAGTAGGAATCTTAGTATCAGGGCAGGGTGTTTCTAGATGCAGGCAATAATAACATTATAGGGAATAACAAGACTGCGGGCTCCAACAGAAAGAAACTATGCTGGGCATGTGGTGGTAAGGTCAATATGGCAATTGTGTATATTCCAGTGTGTAGGTATCAGAAGTTAGAAATAACAGGACTCGAGCCCTATTGGCCTTAGGTATCAGTTGGGAACATAGGTCATATGTTCAGGTTAAGTGGAGTGTTGGTGTCAGCCAAATAGAGGGGGATTGGTATTAGTGCCATAAAGGGTACCAGTCTATACATATAGGGGTGAAGCCTTCAGAAAACATATGCCTATAGCATATGATACCCCGTGTTTAGTAAGTATCAGTAGGCAGGTAGTTGTTGTCCCTGTATGGACAGGGACTTGTATGCAATAGGGAGTCGAGGTTGCACTAACGTAGCAGTCTACAAACTAATGTACTAAAGTATCAGTTTTCACATAAGGTATCAAGTAGCACACATTACAGAGGGTATCAGAGTAGGACAAGTAAGGTTCCTGTGTCAAACCAAACTGGGAAATGCAGGAGAATGTTGGCCAATAGTGAAATTACTCATGCTAATATATGTGTGTTCCCTGTAGGTTGAAATGTAAAGTACGTATCCAAGAAAGTGTATAAAGAGTAGGAGTGACAGAACAATAAGCGTTGCCAGGTAATATAAGAATGTCCAAAACAGGACAAGCAATCCAGATATAGATTGGTAGGAAATATTAAAGGTAAAGTGTATATAACTGCAGGTGCATCCTACAGTTGTGAGGTTAAACCAATTCCCATTTGTTCATTCCTTGGATATTGGATATTATAGCCCCATTTCCTTGTGACATTCAGTCCCTTCTCCATATTTAGCCTATAGCCTTCAGTCCCACAATATGTATCAAACATGCTAATTGTCCTGTTGTCACAAATGTACTTTGATTTATGAATAGCTGAATTACCTACCAAAGGTTAGCAATTAAGAGACTCCGCTAAGTCAAGGAATATGGGAACTGACAACACCAGTAGCTATAAGTTGTATCCTATGTACCTAATGATAAGGGGCTTTACAAGATGAAAAGGGGCAGTAGAGGTATAAAGGATTAGGAGCAAGGTTGTTGTGCCTACTGCTGTACAGGTGGTGGTGCACATGTATACACAAGGCTAGTGCAGAGTTGGCTAACAACAGTATAGATAGGTCTTACCTAAAGAGGATTACCAACCAACAAGCCAACTAAGGGAGAAATGACTTAGTAACCTAACAAATCAATAGATAGGCTTATTTACACTCTTTATTGTGTGTTGATTATATAAATTCATAAATACAGGTTAATTGAACTTTAACTCAGTGCTCGACACGTGCCAGCAGCTCAGGACCGCAGGCAAGTATACCTTGCCTTTCATCACAGCTTTATTTACATGCTTATCTGCTTTCCTTATTCAGTTGATTGCTGACTTGTGCTTCGCTATTGCTCACTGTTAGCCTTGTAGTTGTATTGGACATGCTTTTCCTCTTGTACTGGTTTGCGTTGTATCATAGGATGATCACGTTATAGATTGAACTGCTATTTTCTTATTTTGTTTGTTTTCCAACTTGCGAGTCCACACACGGGGCGAGGGTGACTTGTCTCGAAACTAACCTGCGAGTCCACATTCGGGATGAGGGTTGGTATTACCTTGATTTTCTTGTTTTACTCGTTTCCAGCAGTTTATTTATACGTAGCTGTTCCTACATTCATGTCTAGTTTTTCCTGCTTATATCCTGGATTTCTTTCATGCATGTTAAACTGTTTAGAAAGGCTTGTATATTATGTATCTTGCTAGTCCTCTGAGGACCTGATGATCTCTTCAGGTTTAGCCGAGTATTGAGCCAGGTGCACGCGAGCAGGTTTGAGCTAGCATTGGACCACGGTGCCACTACAGCTGAGGGTACATTTGGCAGTTTGGACTCAGTTATTTCATTCCCATATTTCTATGTTATTATCGTCTATTGGTAGTGGATTTGTGTCCACCGGACGTAATTGGAAATTCTTGATAAACTGGATACTCTATTTATATTATCATTTATTGTTCAGTTTTATTTGTATTAGTGGATTGTATCATATTTTGTAGAAGAGATCTAGATTGCCTCTGTGACTTGTTTATGTACTAGACAACGTTCTACCGCCGACACTGCGACGTAGGCTGGGCTTGGACACGCTTCGTATTCGAAAACCGGGTGCGGGTCGTGACAATGTACAATAAGAAACGTGGTGTGATAAGTCTATAAAACAGGAAATACTGGAAACATTGCCTCATGGTACAAATGGGATCATAGTATCATAGTAACATAGGGAACATGGCATATCATGGTTTAATTGGTTCTTTTAGAAATGACAACATATAATTTAAAAGTTTAAAACCGTAGCATGTACGTAAATCGGTCAATAGGTGAATAGGATGTACAGCGGCATATATCAAGTTTTCTGGCATGTACATACGTGCACGAACGGCATCGGTGCATATCCATACACAAATGCGGGATCAGAACATACGGCAAGGTCACATATAGAATGTCACCGAGCGCAATAAATACATACGGAGAAGGGGGTCATGTTCACGTACACTACTAGCAGCTTTCCCTTAACCCGTTATTTTAAACATGTGAGAGATATGAGAACAGTAAAAACATGTGGAAGATACTGGGAGCAGTATAAAACATGTGAATACTCAGAACAGTCTAAAGCATAGTGAAATATGTACTGAGAACAAGTAAGAAGCATGTGAAGATATAAGAACTATACTAAATATGGCAGGTACTGAAAGTGATACGACATGTGAAGACATAACTTGCTACCTCAAAGATCAGTATTTTAACAGGGTTAATACATGTTCTAGCATTAAAAGACAGTAAATGAGTTTCTAGATGTACTTGCCTCGAGCAAAGCAAGAATACTAGTACGAAGAGATAGATGTCCGGTGTCCTCTCAATAATGATATACAAACTCAGTTCTAAGCTATGTTCAATATTACACTAGTGGTGTGACACGACTCCTAACTGGATACTATAAGTGGGGACCTAGCATAAAAGTCCAATGTGGAGTGCCACTATATCCAAACTAATTTTCTAGGGTCTTTACACTAGTACGGGGTGAGGTCCAATACTACAATAACTCAAAACAACATAAAATATTGCAAGTCATAATTATTCAATAAATAAATCAAACTGTACACTATGTTCCAATAATTTTTCAGATAGACAAAAAGCTTAAATATATATAAAATAAAGTACCAAAATGATCCTTGTTAATTATAGAAATTTATACTAATTTTTTTGGAATTTATAAACCCACATAAATATTTATTAAAAATCAACAAACACATGTATCCTGAAAATGAGTTCTGTTTTCCTATTTTTATAAAATACCAAAAGTACTTATTAAATACTGGAAAAATTATAATAAATTAGATAAATTAATATAGTATCTAAATATATTTTTTTCCCAGATTTTTACAGAAATTAAAATATATATAAAAATTCAAAAACAGAAAGTAACAATTTCTGGAAAAATAATTAATTACAAATTAAGGATAATACATAAGCAAAATCTACAGATGTTGTCGGATGATAAAATAAATATCACCAATGTGTCCAGAACGATCAAATTAGCTAGGATAGCCTACCCAAAAGTCCAATTTAGACAAAGGGGCAAAACGATAATTTTGGGTCAAAATGATTTCCGCCGTTGGACACACTTTTGCACCAAAAAATGTGTCGAGATAGAAGTCTACAAAACCTAGCAAATTATATGTCCACGAATCCATAATGATGATACGAACCCAACGGTATGTCCGAAATAGGATTCCGATGTGCCGATCTCAAAATGATACGTTGACGCGAACACTTGGTATCCGGTTTGCATCGAAATGCGTGTCGGAGCAAATGTCTTCAAAAATCAGCAAATTATATGTCAACGAGTCCAGAATGACGATACAAACTCAACAGTATATCCGGAATTTGATTCCGATGAGCCGATCTCAAAGTGACCAGTTGATGCGAAAAGTGGGACCCGCTTTGCACCGAAATACGTGTCAGGACCCACGTTCTCCAAATCAAGCAAACTTTATATGAAAACATGCCAGAACGACGCCACGAGTCTACTGGTGGTGTCAGAAATTGAATTCGGAGTCCCAGGTTCAAAAATAGAATTTTACAAGTACAAATTAAAGAATTCGGACGACCAACTTTGGCGTCGAATTCGACCAACCGAACGTGCTTATTATGAAACGAAACTAAAAGGAGGCAGGAAGAGGGTTATACCAGCTGCGCACAGGAATTGGTAGCATGCCAAGCGAAGCTGCGATGACGAAGATACGAGCTGACGAAGTCGGCTCCACGAAACTGTCCAAAAATAGTTCAATTTAAAACGTCAACTTGGTGGCTAGTTTTGAGGTATCAAACTACTAAATTAACGGACGAAAATTGAGAGGAGTGAAGAGGGATATACCGAGATTGAGACGGAGCAAAAAGTTTACCGATCCAACGGTCGGATCTCCCAGAAAATTCGTACGAAGTTGCTGCATCGGGACACAAATTTTGAGTTCCAAACTCGCGCTCGCCGACAGGATCTCGACATAAACGCACGAATAGCCTATGCGTCGTGCCGGTGAGGAAGGTAGCGACCTGGGGGAGGTCACCAGGGGCTCGCCGGAGTTATGGGGTCCCCGCGGTGGTACGGGCCGGCCACGAAGTGGCGTACGGCCACGATCGCGAGCGCGCACATTGTTGCTGCGCATGTTGCTGCGCCGCTGCTTGCGCTGCTGCTGTGAGCTGCTGTGGTTGCGCGGGGGCGGCCCAGCCGGGAACGACGACGGCGGCGGGGACGTGGAGGCGACGGCGGACGATGGTGGTGGTGGTTAGAGTAGTGAAGGTGGGTATGGTGATGAAGAGAATGGTGGTGGTGATGGCTTTAGTGGTGATGGTGATGGTGATGTTGAAGAGGATGAGAAGGAGGTGGTTGTTGGGGGTGCTCGGCCAGGGTGGAGTGGGGGCTGTGATGGTGAAGGTCGGCCGAGTGGAGTAGGGGTGGGGTGTGCGTGCATGTGTAAGGAGAGAGGGAGAGAGTTGAGTTTATATTTGTGTGTGTGTGTGTAATAATATAAAGAGAGAGTGAGAGAGAGAGATATATATGAATGAGAAGGAGAGAGAGAGGTCGGTCCATAAGGGGGGGTGCTCTTGCTGTAAAGGAGGGATGGAGGTTGTGTGTGTTTGAATAATAGGAGAGAGAGAGAGATTTATTATATAAAATATATATATATATATATATATATATATATATATATATATATATATATATATATATATATATATATGGGAAGGGATATTGCACCAAACTTATTGCATCAATTGTTGCACCAAACAATCTCAACCACACATTTATTTCTATTATGTGGTTATAAAGCATTCCATAAAGTTGTTGCCACGTCAGCAAACTTTATAACCACATGATAGAAATAAATGTGTAGTTGAGATTGTTTGGTGCAACAATTGATGCAATAAGTTTGGTGCAATATCCCTCCCCTATATATATATATATATATATATATATATATATATATATATATATATATATATATATATATATTCCAAAAGTCGTTCTATACGACAGGCCAAGAATCGTGTGCGTGGGACACACGATTATACTGAGCCCGCACGCGTTGGAAAAAAAAAGAAAAGAATATATATATATATATATATATATATATATATATATATATATATATATATATATATATATATATATATATATATATATATAATATGTGTATATATATATATATATTTATATATGAGATATTTGTAAAGAGAGAGGAGATATTTTTAAATAAAAAAAAGAAAAAATTAAGTGGGGTATTTGGGCAGTCATGAGAGGACAACAGGGAGCTTGGGTTCGGGTTCGGTCGAGCCGGGTCGAGTCAAAATCGGACAGGGTGCAATAATTGAATAAAAATGGGTATTTAAAATCATGGGTAAATAAGTAATATACGGGGACTCCAATAAATGGGACACAAGCATCATGTGGGTATTAGGCTTCATGTGGGCCATGTCCATACTTCGGGTTGACAGGTTGGATCGATGTCGGGTCCCGAAATTAAATTGGAAAATAAATCAGGTTTCACGGTAGATAATTAATCGGCCTAAATTGACCCAAAAATTGTGCAAAGAAAATGAAGCACAAAATGGAGTGTCTGAGTGGGACACGAAAGTCATGGGTGAAGAGCGTCTCCAGTCGATCATTCATGAGAAGTTGGTTCTAAGAAAATGACTGGTCTGGTGCTCCTAAATTAAAAGTCACGGTGACGTGCAAACGATGGTCAAAGAAAAAAGTGGGAATAATTATTCAACGATTAATTGGTCTAAGTTGACCCGAAGTTGCGCGATACAAAAAGAGCACAAGGGAACGAGTTCAAGTGGGACATGATATATCAAAACGAAGATAATCTTGTTTACTTTAAAACTCGTGAAGAGAGTTTCTAGAGATTGGCATCCCTGACGCTCCAGAAGTCAAAGTCATGGAAAGGTACATTTATGATCTAAACAATTAAATAATAAAACATTTATCGAAAATAATTTATTCAGAAATATAAAAATAAACCCTGAAATTCAGGGGCTTACATCCTACCCACCTTACAAGAATTTCGTCCTCAAAATTAAAAATAACCCAATAGGTCAAACTATAATATGTAGCTGCTCTGGCTACGATACTCAAACTGTTATCCTTGAAATCATCTCTTCTGTTTCTCTTTACAATCTTTTTGGTTCAGGTTCAACAAAGTCCTTCTATCATAAACTACGTCATATATCCTTTAAAATCTTCCTTACTAACATGAAACCTTTATGTATACCCTAAACTATAGGTCATTCTCTGGGTATGTTTATAAGCCTAAGATGTTTAATCATCAATCATATTTCCAACCTCAATTGTAAATACTGGATTTCCTTATCGTATTCTAAGTATCCATATTCAATCAATCCACAGTTCTTTAGCATCATTTGTCGTCCATCCTTTCCTACAGTTTCTCCTTGAAAATATACGTTCAATATTTATCCTTGGTGTAGAGCCTTCTTCTTTTTACTCAACAAGTCCTCCGAATATAAATCCTCGATTTCAAAACTCCCGATTTATTAATTACCAATGTACATATGTCTTTGTCTTGTTCCTTGTCTTTTTAACTGATATCTTCCCGATCTCATACGCAATACGATAACTCATTCTAATTTATTCTATATCAATCCACATATCGATCTACCCTCTAATCACATGTAATTAGCTCGTAGATAACTAATAATCACTTGGTCATCAAAGTCCTAAGAATACTCAATCCTCAAACTCTAAGCACAAGATTCTAATCCTCAATCCATAGAAGATTCTAATCCTCAATCCATAGTCACAACAATATACTATCTCATTTTTCCATCTTAGATACCCTATTATCGAGTCATACTATCAATGCAATCGTTCTTAATGGTTTTCCAAGTCTACTACAGTCAGTCACTCATACTCGTCCCATAAGCTTAGTCTAACCAATTTCTAGGAAAAGTATTTATCACAATCACACAATACATCTATAGTTATACTATAGAATCAGTTAACAAGGTTTTACTATTTCGGTCATCTATCAAGTAGAAGGTAACAAGGCCTAAGACTGGGTCAAGCAATCCATAACAGTGTCCAAACAAGTTAAAGGGTCAAGCAAGACAGAAAAGTTTATCGAAATATCTCCAAGAATGGTACGAAGACAACGGAATACATAACGAGAAATAGCTAAGAGGTTAACGAAGAAGAGTTTAGTCAAGTCATAGGAAAGATGGAACACAAAAATAATTATGTCCAAAAAGACAATATGAAAGCAATCCTATTGGAGAGTCCTAGAGAACCTGTAATCCTATTTGTAGACGTAGATATGACAGAGTTAATCAAGACGGAGAAGAATGATAATAAGAATTTATTCTTGCTCATTCGGTCATAACAAAGTAAACCAAGTTAAGATACGACCTGATAACCATACACGTCTTCCTGAAATCATGTTGCCAGAATTTTCGCCACACCAGTAAGCTTATATGCAAAAAACGATAGAGTCATAACTATGGTATACACCCTATAATCATGTTATCTAGAATCCTCGCCACGCCAACCGGTATGGCTGCAAGAAAATCTAAATTCCATAACTAGGATAAGTATACCCAAAATCAGGCCCTATATTTTTGTCATACCAGCTAATATGGCTGTGATAAATTCTAAACTCCATGAATAAAGCAGACGTTTACTTTATCAGGATATATCATAATTCAATCCACAAAATTTATCACGATACAAGATTCAAAGTCAACAACGAAAATCAGAAATCGATTTCAACAATGAATTTAAGGAAGAGCAAATGGAAATAAGCGGAAACATATTTCGAGATAAGATTAGAGTAAGATCCTCAGGGGTCATCCCAATGGTACTATCCTGGTCAAAATTGTAACCCACAGAATTTTAAGCAAGATACTAAATATAGTAAATGGTACTATGCTGTGATGAGTTTTCCTATATTGCAATCCTAGATATCCTCTAGGTGTTCTAAATGTTATTCCTAGTGTTATCAAGTTATCTTAAGATCCTAGTTGCATGCATGCTTGGTACAATAACGTAACCAAACAACTTAAGTCTGGACCTGCATGGGCCACCACTAAAAACATGTCACGACCCGATACCTAAATTGTTGGACCGAGCCGAGCCATGTCCAGCCTACGCTTGGTTAAAGCGTAGTAAGCTGTTCTAAGAATAGACAATAAAGGATCTAAGCAGCTAACAGTTCTAAAATCATAATTAAAGGTTCATCACAACACAGCATCTATAAGCGAAGATAAACAAGTACAGACTTAATAAAACACTTCCAAGTATCTAACTGGAGATAAAATCCAGTATCCAAATATAAGTACAGACCAAAGTCTAAATCTCAAAACAAATAAAAATATCTAAGCAAGGTTCCCCGCTGGGGCCTCTTCTGGAACTAAGGCCAGGTCCTCAAAATTAGTGCCATAGTAGGAATCACATAGCATATCCTCCTCGGAAAGTGAACCTACAACGTTATCCTGTCAGGACGGGAGCAAGTACAACCTCTACAACTAAAGTACTGAATATATAATGAAAGAAATGTACAACAAGAAACAAGGTATGATAAGTCTATAAAATAGAAAATACTGGAAATATGGCCTCATGGTACAACTGGGATCACAGTATCATAGTAACATAGAAAACATGGCATATCATGGTTTAATTGGTTCTTTTAGAAATGACAACATATAATTTAAAAGTTTAAAACTGTAGCATGTACGTGAATCGGTCAATAGGTGAATAGGATGTACAGCGGCACATATCAAGTTTTCTGGCATGCACATACGTGCACGAACGGCATCGGTGTATATCCATACACAAACGCGGGATCAGAACATACGGCAAGGTCACATATAGAATGTCACCGAGCACGGTAAATACATACGGAGAAGGGGGTCATGTTCACGTACACTACTAGCAGTTTTCCCTTAACCCGTTATTTTAAACATGTGCGAGATATGAGAACAGTAAAAACATGTGGAAGATACTGGGAGCAGTATAAAACATGTGAATACTCAGAGCAGTCTAAAGCATAGTGAAACATGTACTGAGAACCAGTAAGAAGCATGTGAAGATATAAGAACTGTACTAAATATGGCAGGTACTGAAAGTGATACGACATGTGAAGACATAACTTGCTACCTCAAAGATCAGTATTTTAACAGGGTTAATACATGTTCTAGCATTAAAAGACAGTAAATGAGTTTGTAGATGTACTTGTCTCGAGCAAAGCAAGAATACTAGTACGAAGATATAGATGTCTGGTGTCCTGTCAATAATGATATAAAAACTCAGTTCTAAGCTATGTTCAATATTACACTAGTGGTGTGACACGACTCCTAACTGGATACTAGCTAAGTGGGGACCTAGCATAAAAGTCCAATGTGGAGTGCCACTATATCCAAACTAATTTTCTAGGATCTTTACACTAGTGCGGGGTGAGGTCCAATACTATAATAACTCAAAATAACACGAAATATTGCAAGTCATAATTATTCAATAAATAAATTAAACTGTACACTATGTTCCAATAATTTTTGAGATAGACAAAAGGCTTAAATATATATAAAATAAAGTACCAAAATGATCCTTGTTAATTATAGAAATTTATACTAATTTTTCTGGAATTTATAAACCCTCATAAATATTTATTAAAAATCAACAAACACATGTATCCTGAAAATGAGTTCTATTTTCCTATTTTTATAAAATACCAAAAGTACTTATTAAATACTGGAAAAATTATAATAAATTAGCTAAATTAACATAGTATCTAAATATATTTTTTTTCCTAGATTTTTACAGAAATTAAAATATATATAAAAATTCAAAAACAGAAAGTAACAATTTCTGTAAAAATAATTAATTACAAATTAAGGATAATACATTAGCAAAATCTACAGATATTGTCGGATGATAAAATAAATATCACCAACGTGTCCAGAACGATCAAATTAGCTAGGATAGCCTACCCAAAAGTCCAATTTAGACACAGGGGCAAAACGGTAATTTCGGATCAAAATGATGTCCGCCGTTGGACACACTTTGCACCGAAAAATGTGTCAGGATAGAAGTCTACAAACCTAGTAATTTATATGTCCACGAATCCAGAATGATGATACGAACCCAACAGTATGTCTGAAATAGGATTTTGATGTGCCGATCTCAAAATGATACGTTGATGCGGACACTTGGTATCCAGTTTGCACCGAAATGCGTGCCGGAGCAAATATCTTCAAAACTCAGCAAATTATATGTCAACGAGTCCAGAATGACGATACAAACTCAACAGTATATCCGGAATTGGATTCCGATGAGCCGATCTCAAAGTGAACCGTTGACGCGAAAAGTGGGACCCGCTTTGTACCGAAATACGTGCCAGGGCCCACGTTCTCCAAATCAAGCAAACTTTATATGAAAACATGCCAAAACGATGCCACGAGTTTAGTGGTGGTGTCAGAAATTGAATCCAGAGTCCCGGGTTCAAAAATAGAATTTTACAAGTGCAAATTAAAGAATTCGGACGGCCAACTTTGGCGTCGAATTCGACCAACCGAACGTGCTTATTATGAAACAAAACTTAAAGGAGGTAGGAAGAGGGTTATACCAGCTACGCACAGGAACTAGTAGTGCGCCAATCGAAGCTACAACGACGAAGATACGAGCTGACGAAGTCGGCTCTACGAAACTGTCCAAAAATAGTTCAATTTAAAACGTCAACTTGGTGGCCAGCTTTGAGGTATCAAACTACTAAATTAACGGACAAAAATTACGAAGAGTGAAGAGGGATATACCGAGATTGAGACGGAGTAAAAAGTTTGCCGATCCAACGGTCGGATCTCCCAGAAAACCCGTACGAAGTTGCTGCATCGGGACACGAATTTTGAGTTCCAAACTCGCGCGCGCCGACGGGATCTCGACGTAAACGCACGAATAGCCTATGCGTCGCACCGGGGAGGAAGGTGGCAGCCTGGGGAGGTCACCGGGGGCTCGCCGGAGTTGTGGGGTCCCCGTGGTGGTACGGGCGGGCCACGATCGCGGGCGCGCGCGTGCGCGCACGGCTACGCATGTTGCTGCGCTGCTGCTTGCGCTGCTGCTGTGAGCTGCTGTGGTTGTGCGAGGGCGGCCCAGCCGGGCACGGCGATGGCGGCGAGGCCGTGGAGGCGACGGCGGACGGTGGTGGTGGTGGTTAGAGTGGTGAAGGTGGGGATGGTGATGAAGAGAATGGTGGTGGTGATGGCTTTAGTGGTGATGGTGATGGTGATGTTGAAGAGGATGAGAATGAGGAAGGAGGAGAAGGAGGTGGCTGTTGGGGGTGCTCGGCCAGGGTGGAGTGGGGGCTGTGGTGGTGAAGGTCGACCGAGTGGAGTAGGGGTGGGGTGTGCGTGCATGTGTAAGGAGAGAGGGAGAGAGTTGAGTTTATATTTGTGTGTGTGTGTAATAATATAAAGAGAGAGAGATATGAATGAGAAGGAGAGAGAGAGAGAGGTCCATAAAGGTGGGGTGCTCTTGCTGTAAAGGAGGGATGGGGGTTGTGTGTGTTTGAATAATAGGAGAGAGAGAGAGAGATATTTAATATAATATATATATATATATATATATATATATATATATATATATATATAAATATATATATATATTTATTTATATATGAGATATTTGTAAAGAGAGAGGAGATATTTTTAAATAGAAAAAAAAGAAAAATTAAGTGGGGATATTTGGGCAGTCATGAGAGGACAACAGGGAGCTTGGGTTCGGGTTCGGTCGAGCCGGGTCGAGTCAAAATCGGACAGGGTGCAATAATTGAATAAAAATGGGTATTTAAAATCATGGGTAAATAAGTAATATACGGAGACTCCAATAAATGGGACACAAACGTCATGTGGGTAGTAGGCTTCATGTGGGCCACGTCCATACTTCGGGTTGACAGGTTGGATCGATGTCGGGTCCCGAAATTAAATTAAAAAATAAATCAGGTTTCGCGGTAGATAATTAATCGGCCTAAATTGACCCTAAAATTGTGCGAAGAAAATAAAGCACAAAATGGAGTGTCTGAGTGGGATACGAAGGTCATGGGTGAAGAGTGTCTCGAGTAGATCATTCATGAGAAGTTGGTTCTAAGAAAATGACTGGTTTGGTGCTCTGTCACGACCCGCACCCACCGTGAGGGTACTAGTACGTAACAACGCCCAGCCTACGCCGCAGTGTCGGCGGTAGAACGTTGTCCTAGGTCTCAATGCATATAACAGTATAAGACTAAACAGTTTATACTCCCCGAATGGGGGTGACATAGCAGATACAGTCTCAATCACATCTAAGGTAGAGCATGATAAAGATAGATAAAATATGAAATCCAAAAGAGATACAGGAGATAGAAGTCTAAGTGTCTATGATACATAAACCAATAAATACATCTCAAAACTCAATACAGTATTCCACAAAGTAAAATACAACTCCAGACAAAATGAAATAACTACCTAAACAACCTCTAATGTGTCTCCTCTAGGCTAGCAGGCACCTCCAGGCTATCTGTAAAATTTATCAACAGGTCCAGTCAGGACGGGAGCGAGCACAAAACATCTCATGCAGTTCATATCGAGTTAGGAAATATAAAGCATGCAATAGAGTAAAGTACATGAACGCTGAAAGAAGAATGTATAGAAAATAGTAGAGATTTAATAACAGGAAATATCTAAATATGATAAGTAAGAACTGTAAGGAACATGTGATTTAGAGTACAATCTGGTTATGTAAACGGGCTAGGAAAATGCAATGATAACTCCATTGTACGTGGGTGTACAATAGACATATACAATAGTTATATAATGTTGTACAATAGGATTTGAGTACATAACCAATTCTACTCTCCCTCCCCAATCAATACACAAGGATCTACTCCAGTTACGTTATCTTATACAATAGTGTACAATGTTATACAATGGATGTACAATGTTATACAATAGTGTACAATGGTCTATTCCTGGGGCTCATGTGATAATGAGAGTACAATATGCACAATGAGTATACAAGGATATGGGTATTCAATAAATACAATATGGAAGTGAAACGCACGTCACAATATATATTTAGTGAATACAAGGAGATAACATCTCAAAAGAAGATACATATAGTACCAATCCGTGATAACAGTCGTGTCAGCATCAAGTACAGTAATCTAGAGCAAGAATGTAAATCCATACAAGTATAAAACGGTCAGAGAATGTACTCGCCTAATGTCTGAATGTCTAAAGTAAATATACTGTCCGAGGAGAGGTGTCTGGCTCCTAATTAGAACAGCACAAGTCACAACATGTCCAGAAGGGTAATATAAAGCACTACAATGCATTCTACATGAATCTAGGTCAAGCTAGGCCAAAGTCAACCCTTGGTCAACTCTGGTCAACTGCACTAGTCAAACTAGGTAAACTAGGTCATGTCCTAACCCAGTAAGTCTTACTAGGCCTAACCAAGACTATCCTACCAAGCACACATCAATACAAGGCTATACAAGCCAACATACACCCAACTCTATATAGCATACAATTATTCAATACTCAAATAGGCAAGAATTCACATTGGATATACACTAGGTAATCTATTACTTTAAGCTATATATGTCTACACATATATAAACATGCATATATTAGTATTCAACATTAGGTCTATAATCATGGCATTTCAAATGGTTATATAAACTTATATATTACAACACAATATGCTAACATATATATAATATACATACATAGCTAAGTTAACTATATTCATAAATACTTATTTAAGAGGCTATGTGTGTGTATGTGAACATGGCAAAGGGGCAAGTGAGGGTTAAATGGGCATACATAGTGTATACATATCAAAGAGTGTCAAAGTGTAAGTGAACAATGTGTCAAGTGTGATAGTGTCAACATAGTGTAAGGGGGTACATGAGGTAATATAGGATTTGTGTTAACATAGAACATTACATCTCATTAACTTGTATATTGCATACATTACATCAATTATTACATTACATTCATGCTTGCATTCATTCATCATTCATTTATTTAAACATTTACTCATGATTGCATTCTCTATTTAGTTACATAATATATATACATTAACATGGGTTAAAATCAAATAGAACATTATATTACACACAAGGGTGCACAAAATGCATATGCCGAATAGTAACTCCTACTAATAATGAATATTGTACCATCTCAGCATGAATTAAACTCTATGATTAAAGTATTTTATAGATCTATGTGTTAGCTTTCCGAAACTTTAAACGGATCGCGTTTTCGTTTCCGGAAACTCCCGGAATCGCGAAAATACCGAGAACGTGTTTGTCTTTCGTACAGCTGACACTCAAATAATTCTCCAGAAAGTTACAGAAAGAATTAGGCCTATTAATACATGTTTTTGGAAAGCTAACTTCAATACGCTTCTTTAAAAAAACGAGAGATTAAACCGAGCTTTGAACTAGAAGTTATGACATTTCTAAGTTAGGGCTGAAATTAAAAACGTGGATAAAAATCATGACGGATTTAGATAGTTTGAGCCAAAAGAATACACAATATATATCCTAATTATCCACAACAATAATAGCAATAAGAATATGAGGAACCACACTCATAAACTTGATTATATAATCATCATGAACCATTTATTACCTATATAAATATAGATACACTCTCATTACAATATATATATATATATATATATATATATATATATATACAAATCTATATATGTAACATGAACACATCCACAACACAAAGGACACTCATATGACCTCCAAATAGACACAAAATGGACACAAATGGAGATACAACCATGGGGGTCATTCCTATGGGTTCAAAATAGACCTATATGCATGAGAAAATGAAAATGAGAAGGGATTTATACCTCCCGGTAGATCGAATCGAAGAAAAACCTTCCCGGAGCGACACCGACACGTAGAGATTCCAAAAGGACACGAACGAGCTCCGAATCCTCCCAAACTTGGATAGCTTCCTCCTTGACTAGAATGGAGAAGGAAAGAAGAAGATTTGGTGGTGAAATAGAAGGATTTGGTGGAGAAATTGCTAGGGATTGCTCTCTAGGAATTTGGGGAAGAACAAGAGAGAAAAATAGATGGATAATGACAAATGGGAGGCTCAACCCTATCCTTATTGTGGCTGGCCATAAAGGTGGTTTTGTCCTATTAGGAAAAGTCCAAAAGCCCCTACTAACCTATTCTATGAGTATTAGGAAAGGGCTAATTGGTTGGGGCTAAATTAGTCATTCTAAAGTCTCTAACCACACTAACCTTATCCATAATAATTAGTCTAACCTCTAACTAAAATATTTCTATCATGTGGACTAAAATTAATATCATGTGGGCCATGCCTAACTAGTGTGTGGGTCCCACTAGAGTCAAACTACCCCCGGGTCTCCGTTTCAAGTCGGATTGAGTTAAAATTCGAACCCGACTCAAATAACCCCAAAACAATATCATAAATAATAAAATAATATCAAAATAATTCAAAGAGGTCAAATGCAAAAATATTCTTAGGCCAAAAATGATATTAAAATATCATAATCACATGGTTAGGCTCTAGGTCAAACAGTCTCTAGGATTTCACTAGCAAAACGTCAAAACCACAAGTCATTGATTTAAATAATTTTAAAATGATTTAAAATCACCAAAAAAATCATATCATGAATTAAATATCATTATTAAAATAATTATAAACACAAAATTTCAAAATTACCCTCAATCAGAAAATTAAAATAAAATGAAAAAAATTAACCCAAAATTTAGGGTGCTCACATCCTACCCACCTTATAAAAATTTCGTCCTCGAAATTAAAATGTTCGTAATCCTTCTAGGTCAAACCCCCACAATCAAATCCCAGAACTTGAATAAATCATACCATCAAAAGGACGACATACAGGGTCATGGCATACGGTGGTAGTAAAAGTCTCATCTAGGTATTCTAGTCATGCTAAACCAAAACGGTCATAGGGTATCAAAACACACAAGCAATCTAGGGTGCTGAACAAAAGTTACAAAAACAACAAACCATCAAAACTGTAAGGCAGTCTACCATCCTATATAAAAACTGATACTTATCATAAAAATAAAGAAAAGTAACTACCCATTATCTTTAAAGGGTTCAGAAGAAAAAAAAAAATCAAAATCAAAGTTAAGGAATGAAAACCAATTCCATGGAAAATTTCCAATCACAATACGTATTAAGAATATTTAGTCTTGATACGATCTAAGTTGATCAAATTGGGGAAAATCAATATTTAGGCAATATGGAGGACAGGTTCAACAAAGTCTGAGATCGAGCATACAAGGATAGAGATTCAGGTCACAATCAAATTTAATTCAATTAAGTACAACCCAACATATAAATATGATAAGAAAAGATAATCGAAGTCGATTTGGTCGGATTAAGGAAACTAGGATTCAATGATATTGAAAAACTCCTTTTAGAGAAAACAGGAAAAGATTTCATACAAAGTCAGCAAATCATCCCTCTCTAATAATATCAGTTTATCATTTGCTAAACCATATTCTTTTTTTTTCTTACAAGTCCCAATATGAAAATCAACCTCTATATAACTATCATCGAAATTTTATAACCTTCAGTCATCTAAACCTTTACCACAATCACCATAGACAAAATCTTTAAGTTCCAAAACATTTTCCACGAAACATACCCCTCTTTTAGGAGTCAACACTTATTCATTTAATCAAAATTTCAAATTCCGTCACCTCGTTTTAAATTAGATCCAAAACCTCTAAATCCAGTTTATGGAATCCTTGGACTTGTTTAAATCGAGTCTCGTATTCACTAAACTCCAATACCACTATGTCACACAAAATTTATTCTTTTTTTATAAATCAACCTTCATATTTTCTTTAACGTTCACCTTCAAATATTTTTTTTTTTTGAATTCTACAATTTTCTTCCAATCATCTAAAATAATTTCTATAACGTAAAATCCTTGTGTTCTCTCTGTCTCTAGTCACCATCTTACAATATCTAGTTCAATTTCGTATAATCATTTTATTCGATTAAATTCTCCTTTCTATCTTTAAATTTCTACATGGCCTTATAATAGTTCCCAAGAATCAATAACAAAGATTTTTAAGTTCTCAAAACTAGGTTGACCTTAAACATCCTCATTAGTTTTGAAATACATCCATGAATTATTCATAACCCACTTTCTGTGATTGTTTCTAAATTGATAACATTTATCCCTCGATTTTATTTTAAACCTTTACCACATCTCCATTTCAAATTTTTCATATTTGACATCCAACACTCTGATTCCTACAAAATCATCATATGATAACCAATTACATCATTTTCGAACTAGATGATTTATATCACTTCCTCAACATTTTTCAGATAAAAATGATATAAAGATTCAAGAGTTTTCAAGGTATAGCTGACAAAATTATATATGAGACAGGGAATTGATATAATCAGGACAGGTATATAAGACAAGGAATGATGGTAGTAAAAATATTGGCAGGAAAAGAATGATAATAGAATCTGTTCTGCTTATCTATTTAAAAGAGGGACCCATTTTTTTGAAACAAGAATTATAATACCAAATCCAAAATAAGGCCTAGCAAAATCATTGGTTTATTGTATTAAGAAGAAATAAATTTTTGTAAGAAGTTACACAAGGTTTATAAAAATAGCTAAAGCTACATCCTAAGTAAAAAATGAGAAACAAAACAAAACAAAACAAAACAACAATAATTCCTTCTCTTTTTTTTGAATGACTGAAACAAAAGTAGCAAAAACATGTTCGAAAACATTTAAGGTACAATCTGATAATCATATGCGTCTATCCAAAATTATGGTACTCTAAATTCTCGTCATACTAGTGAGCAAGGCTACGATAATCACAGAGTCCTTGACTTATGCACATACCTCTAGAATCATGGTATTTAATATTTTTGCGATGCCGCTAGCTTGGCTGCAAAAACCTTAAATTTCCACACCCGAGAAATATATCCAAAATCAGACTATATGTCCTCACCATGCTGGCTAATGTGACTATAGAAGACAAGATTTCCAAAACTTAGATGACCTAGCCCATATAATTTTATCTTGCCAAAAATTAAATTAAATCAACAATGAATACCAAAAAAAAATCAAATTAATCAACGAACATCAAAATTCAGAAATAAACAAAATCCTTCAAATCATATAACTACAAACTCGGATGCTATAGCTAACATTAAGATTCAAATTTCAACAATCTTCATCAAAAGCAATAAATACAAACTCAAATTCAATAATAATCCATCAAAATCAAATTCAATAGCAGAAAGTAAAGATAAATCAAATCAAGAAAAAAAAGAAAAGAGTTTTCAAATTGGAGTTAAACAAAATTCTCAAGGGTCGTCCCAGGAATCTCTCAAGGGATCCTAATTGTGATTGAGTATCTTCAAGATATATCATATTCCTACTGCAGGCTGTAATGGTACTCAAGTTTGAATACCACTACATAAACTCGACCTGCATAGGCCACCACTAAAAACGTGTTACGACCCGCACCCACCGTGAGGGTACTAGTACGTAACAACGCCCAGCCTACGCCGCAGTGTCGGCGGTAGAACGATGTCCTAGGTCTCAATGCATATAACAGTATAAGACTAAACAGTTTATACTCCCCGAATGGGGGTGACATAGCAGATACAGTCTCAATCACATCTAAGGTAGAGCATGATAAAGATAGATAAAATATAAAATCCAAAAGAGATACAGGAGATAGAAGTCTAAGTATCTATGATACATAAACCAATAAATACATCTCAAAACTCAATACAGTATTCCACAAAGTAAAATACAACTCCAGAAAAAATGAAATAACTACCTAAACAACCTCTAATGTGTCTCCTCTAGGCTAGCAGGCACCTCCAGGCTATCTGTAAAATTTATCAACAGGTCCAGTCAGGACGGGAGCGAGCACAAAACATCTCATGCAGTTCATATCGAGTTAGGAAATATAAAGCATACAATAGAGTAAAGTACATGAACGCTGAAAGAAGAATGTATAGAAAATAGTAGAGATTTAATAATAGGAAATATCTAAATATGATAAGTAAGAACTGTAAGGAACATGTGATTTAGAGTACAATCTGGTTATGTAAACGGGCTAGGAAAATGCAATGGTAACTCCATTGTACGTGGGTGTACAATAGACATATACAATAGTTATACAATGTTGTACAATAGGATTTGAGTACATAACCAATTCTACTCCCCCTCCCCAATCAATACACAAGGATCTACTCCAGTTACGTTATCTTATACAATAGTGTACAATGTTATACAATGGATGTACAATGTTATACAATAGTGTATAATGGTCTATCCCTGGGGCTCATGTGATAATGAGAGTACAATATGCACAATGAGTATACAAGGATATGGGTATTCAATAAATACAATATGGAAGTGAAACGCACGTCACAATATATATTTAGTGAATACAAGGAGATAACATCTCAAAAGAAGATTCATATAGTACCAATCCGTGATAACAGTCGTGTCAGCATCAAGTACAGTAATCTAGAGCAAGAATGTAAATCCATACAAGTATGAAACGGTCAGAGAATGTACTCGCCTAATGTCTGAATGTCCAAAGTAAATATACTGTCCGAGGAGAGGTGTCTGGCTCCTAATTAGAACAGCACAAGTCACAACATGTCCAGAAGGGTAATATAAAGTACTACAATGCATTCTACATGAATCTAGGTCAAGCTAGGCCAAAGTCAACCTTTGGTCAACTCTGGTCAACTGTACTAGTCAAACTAGGTAAACTAGGTCATGTCCTAACCCAGTAAGTCTTACTAGGCCTAACCAAGACTATCCTAGCAAGCACACATCAATACAAGGCTATACAAGCCAACATACATCCAACTCTATATAGCATACAATTATTCAATACTCAAATAGGCAAGAATTCACATTGGATATACACTAGGTAATCTATTACTTTAAGCTATATATGTCTACACATATATAAACATGCATATATTAGTATTCAACATTAGGTCTATAATCATGGCATTTCAAATGGTAATATAAACTTATATATTACAACACAATATGCTAACATATATATAATATACATACATAGCTAAGTTAATTATATTCATAAATACTTATTTAAGAGGCTATGTGTGTGTATGTGAACATGGCAAAGGGGCAAGTGAGGGTTAAATCGGCATACATAGTGTATACATATCAAAGAGTATCAAAGTGTAAGTGAACAATGTGTCAAGTGTGATAGTGTCAACATAGTGTAAGGGGGTACATGAGGTAATATAGGATTTGTGTTAACATAGAACATTACATCTCATTAACTTGTATATTGCATACATTACATCAATTATTACATTACATTCATGCTTGCATTCATTCATCATTCATTTATTTAAACATTTACTCATGCTTGCATTCTCTATTTAGTTACATAATATATATACATTAACATGGGTTAAAATCAAATAGAACATTATATTACACACAAGGGTGCACAAAATGCATATGTCGAATAGTAACTCCTACTAATAATGAATACTGTACCATCTCAGCATGAATTAAACTCTATGATTAAAGTATGTTATAGATCTATGTGTTAGCTTTCCGAAACTTTAAACGGATCGCGTTTTCGTTTCCGGAAACTCCCGGAATCGCAAAAATACCGAGAACGTGTTTGTCTTTCGTATAGCTGACACTCAAATAATTCTCCAGAAAGTTACAGAAAGAATTAGGCCTATTAATACATGTTTTTGGAAAGCTAACTTCAATACGCTTCTTCTAAAAAAAACGGAAGATTAAACCGAGCTTTGAACTAGAAGTTATGACATTTCTAAGTTAGGGCTGAAATTAAAAACGTGGATAAAAATCATGACGGATTTAGATAGTTTGAGCCAAAAGAATACACAATATATATCCTAATTATCCACAACAATAATAGCAATAAGAATATGAGGAACCACACTCACAAACTTGATTATATAATCATCATGAACCATTTATTACATATATAAATATAGATACACTCTCATTACAATATATATATATATAAATCTATATATGTAACATGAACACATCCACAACACAAAGGATACTCATATGACCTCCAAATGGACACAAAATGGACACAAATGGAGATACAACCATGGGGGTCATTCCTATGGGTTCAAAATAGACCTATATGCATGAGGAAATGAAAAGGAGAAGGGATTTATACCTCCCGGTAGATCGAATCGAAGAAAAACCTTCCCGGAGCGACACCGACACGTAGAGATTCCAAAAGGACACGAACGAGCTCCGAATCCTCCCAAACTTGGGTAGCTTCCTCCTTGACTAGAATGGAGAAGGAAAGAAGAAGATTTGGTGGTGAAATAGAAGGATTTGGTGGAGAAATTGCTAGGGATTGCTCTCTAGAAATTTGGGGAAGAACAAGAGAGAAAAATAGATGGATAATGACAAATGGGAGGCTCAACCCTATCCTTATTGTGGCTGGCCATAAAGGTGGTTTTGTCCTATTAGGAAAAGTCCAGAAGCCCCTACTAACCTATTCTATGAGTATTTGGAAAGGGCTAATTGGTTGGGGCTAAATTAGTCATTCTAAAGTCTCTAATCACACTAACCTTATCCATAATAATTAGTCTAACCTCTAACTAAAATATTTTTATCATGTGGACTAAAATTAATATCATGTGGGCCATGCCTAACTAGTGTGTGGGTCCTACTAGAGTCAAACTACCCCCGGGTCCCCGTTTCAAGTCGGATTGAGTTGAAATTCGAACTCGACTCAAATAACCCCAAAATAATATCATAAATAATAAAATAATATCAAAATAATTCAAAGAGGTCAAATGCAAAAATATCCTTAGGCCAAAAATGACATTAAAATATCATAATCACATGGTTAGGCTCTAGGTCAAACAGTCTCTAGGGTTTCACTAGCAAAACGTCAAAACCACAAGTCATTGATTTAAATAATTTTAAAATGATTTAAAATTACCAAAAAAATCATATCATGAATTAAATATCATTATTAAAATAATTATAAATACAAAATTTCAAAATTACCCTCAATCAGAAAATTAAAATAAAATAAAAAAAATTAACCCAAAATTTAGGGTGCTCACATGCTCCTAAATTAAAAGTTACGGTGACGTGCAAACGATGGTCAAAGATAAAAGTGGGAATAATTATTCAACAATTAATTGGTCTAAGTTGACCCGAAGTTGTGCGATACAAAAAGAGCACAAGGGAACGAGTTCAAGTGGGACATGATATATCAAAACGAAGATAATCTTGTTTACTTCAAAACTCGTGAAGAGAGTTTCCAGAGATTTGCATCCCTGACGCTCCAGAAGTCAAAGTCATGGAAAGGTACATTAATGATCTAAACAATTCAATAATAAAACATTTATCGAAAATAGTTTATTCAGAAAAATAAAAATAAACTCTGAAATTCAGGGGGCTTACAGCACGTTCATCGGATCGAGACGAAACTTGCTCCAACAGGACCGTATCATTTTTCTGGTCATGTATGCCAAGTTTGGTTCGATTCTGAGACAGTTGACATGATCGTCGTTTTGCGGGCCCCACGATCCGATTCAACGGGCGATTTCGTGCATGGCCCATCGGAATCCAAAATTGAATATACCGTTTGGTTTGTATCATCAAATCAAATCCGTAGACATATAGTTTGACGAATTTAGAGACCATTGACTCTGGCACGCTTTTCGGTACAAATCGGATCCAACGGTGGACACCGTTTTGACCCAAAATTACCGTTTTACCCCTGTGTCCAGAATTGGACTTAAGGACAAGAAATTCTAACTAATTTGACTATTCTGAAAATATTGGCAATGTATTTTTCAACTTTCGGAGACAGTTATGAGATTTGGACTTTATAGCTTACGAGTTGACGGTATATTGTTGGTTCCTTGTGCTACCTCCAGGCAAGTATACCTTGCCTCCCTCTACAGTTTATCTACATGCATATTTCTATTATTATATAGTTTTACTAGTTGACTAATGACGTGTGATTTGTACATCGTGCATGCTAGTATATATATATAGTCCTTATTTATAGTTAGCTTTGTAGTTCATATTGGATTGGTTCTCTCGTGTATCTTGATTGGGTCGTATCGTGCCATCACCTATACTTGGACTGAGTCGCATCGTGTCATAGGATGAATAACTCATAACGGAACTATTGTACCTTGAATTCTTGAAGCTAACTTGCGAGTCCACACTAGGGACGAGGGTTAGTAGTTATCTGTACCTTGATTCCTGAAGCTAACCTGGAGTCCATACTAGGGGCGAAGGTTAGTAGTTATCTGTCCGCACCTGTGAGTCCACACTAGGGGCGAGGGTGATTTTTTGAAGCTAACCTGCGAGTCCACACTAGGGGCGAGGATTTGAGTATTCGATTGGTTATCCGTTGACATTGTGACATTGTATTCTCTTGTTTCTCCTCCAGCAGTTCGTTTATGCGTAGTGGTTCTCCCAGTCGTGTATAGTCATGGTTTCGTGTTGATTGGTCATGGTTTCGTGTTGTTGGGTCTTTGCCTGTTTATATCTGTATTTCATTATTGCATGATAAACTTCTAGATAGACATGTTTTTATGTATCTTGCTATGTCCCCTGAGGACATGATGATCTCTTTAGGTTTAGCGATTGCATGGAGTTAGTTAGCAGAACGGGATGACAGATGATTGTGATGCATGATTCAGGTATTTGTCAGTGATATTACATTTATTATCCAGCTCGTGCTTTCCTTTCATTATCATGCGATATCCTATTTATTGATTCAGTTTATAGACTCTTGTTATATTTCTTGGAGTCTTATCGAACATTTATGCTAGTGGGCTGCTGACCACGGCCCATGGTGTTCATTCATGTTTCATACATTTATTGTGGATTTGAGATATAGATTTGTTTGCCATAATTTGGCAGTTTACCATGCTCTTGACAGCGTTTACGTATTCGAGTCGGGTTGGAGTCCGCTAATACGTAGCTGGCTTGTTCACGTACTTGCATCCGAAAAGTGGGTGCGGGTCGTGACAAGTTTTTTTGGTGGCCCATGCAGGACAGAGCATATCGTACCGGTTACGTAACTGTACTGGTACGAGCCTGCGACTATGACTAAACCTTAGAAATCTCAATCCACACTGCCTTGAAAATTCTTCTAGAAATTCTCTACGTCATTGAAAACTCTATATTTGCTCTCGATTATACTTCCTTGCTTTCCGTACCATTGATTCTCGTCCCTTTTTATTTCGAGGTGACGAACGATCGTGCTGCCTAGAATTCATTAGAAATTCTTAAGTTATAGTATAATATTTCTTGAATTGAATATTTGGTTGTTTATAGATATGAGGGATTATAGATGCCATACACCCTAGATATCTGTTGGTAGAATTGTTAGCAACTAGTTAGAAGATTATAAGATTTTAGTGACCGTGTTTTGAGGAGTAATGTGACCAAAGGTGGGTAGAAGTCCTCGAGGTTTCATAATTACAAATGGCTAGGAGAAGGATATAAACTATTTTTGAGGAATTAAAAATTGAAGGAGATCAAGGTTAAGGTGGACTTTCTTTTTGAATTTTAAAGAATAGTTATGAATTAGAATTTCGAGGACGAAATTATTTTTATGGTGGGTAGATTTGTAGCTCCCCTTCCCGAAAATTTTTGAAATATTTTTTTTATTTGATTTAAATGGTGATTTTTAAATTTGTTTTTTTATAAATAATTATTTAGTTCATTATTACGGTGGATGACTTTAGCCATGGTTGAGTTTTGAAGTACAAGACGACTAGGAATCATGGTATGGATAGTGTAGCTGTGTGCCTTGACTAGTGTTTTAGCTATGGTAGGGAAGACCGAGCCATAGGTGTGTTCTAACTAGGAAAACCAGACTAGTTGTGACATGACCCCTATAAATAAATAAATTATTTATTATTATGATTATTGACTTTTAGTAAACTTGGTTATACCAAACTAGTCCGGACTAGACCCAAACTAGACCCAAGCCCATGTAGATATGTAGTACGTCCAAAAATGTCCATGTAGATAGTTATGGGTGTAATTTAATTAGTGTGTTTATTTTAGTGGATAAATAAGTAATTTTATACAAATGAGTGTCATAGATATAATATATATGTATTGGTATAAAATTGATAATTTGTTTTCTAGTATATGATAACATTTTGATAACATTTTCTTAGAAAATGTCATTTTAGATTTTTGGAAATTTGTAGGCTATATATAAACTTGCGTGTGTATATGTGTATACATAGTACATAGTATTAAGTTATATATATATCAATGGAGTTCTATTTACATAAATACTGGTGAATGGATTAATATGGACAGTACAACCATTGACTATAGATAATTCCTTTATATTTTTCTTATATAAAATTTCTATTATTTATCTAAAATGGTGTGTGTGCATATGTATATATATGTAGACTAGTCTATATAGGTATATATATAAAGAAAAACAAAGAAAAACCCAAAACCCTCCCCGGTGGGCCGAGCCCAGGCCCATAGCAAACACCCCAGCCGAGCCAGGCCCGACGTTCCCACCAACTCTGTTTACAACAAAGCTTCAATATATATATAACGAGAGAGGCCGAGAGAGAAGAAAAATGCTAAACTCAAACCCTAGCCGCACCTTGCCAACCCCGTACGACCACCCAGGGCCTCTCCTGACGTCGGACGACCACCCCCGATGCCTGCACGTCGGAGTTCGACGGCGGCGTTCACCGAAAAAGCGCACGGACAGCAGGAACAACCACGGCAGCAGCTACAGATGGGGCCAACTTCATATCAGTTTTCCCGCCACCCCGCTTTACCGTTTTTTGAACCCCTTGCTCTGGTAAGTAGGCAACCCTACCCTCTTGAAACCCCTTCAATTAGTTTTTATTCTAAAGTCCTAGGTTGTCTGATAAATCGACACGAAGTTGTCGAAAAACAGTCCAAAACAGGACAGAGAACCCAGTCCCAAACCCCATGTTGGAAGATAGATTTTGAACAGAATAAAAACTATTTTGGAAATCTACTTGAATAGAGTCGCATACAACCTATATGAAATTAGAACACTTTTTGTAGAACTATTTTACGCTTATTATACAGAAAGATAATTGATTCTAAAAATCAAGAAAAATTTAAAAAAATAATTTTTGAAAAATTAGAAAACCTTCGATACGACGTGCGTCCCGCCAAACCGGACGACGTGGTCGCGAATCGAAAGCATTGAAAGGTGCGTAACAGCTTCGTGGATGTGTGGGCTTTGACGGAATTTAAATTAGTCGCGTGTGCGCGAAGAATTTGATGCGTATCCGTCGAAATTCACCATATCGGCTTTTATGCAAATTTCCTAATTACTTTGTGCACGTTCGTCAGATCGAGACGAAACTTATGCCAACAGGACCGTATCATTTTTTTGGTCATGTATGCCAAGTTTGGTTCGATTCTGAGACAGTTGACATGATCGTCGTTTTGCGGGCCCCACGATCCGATTCAATGGGCGATTTCGTGCACGGTCCACCGGAAGCCAAAATTGGACATACTATTGGGTTCGTATCATCAAAACGAATCCGTAGACATGCAGTTTGAATACTTTAGAGACCATTGACTATGGCATACTTTTCGGTGTAAAGCGGGTCCAACGGCGGATACCGTTTTGACCCAAAATTATCGTTTTGCCACTGTGTCCAGAATTGGACTTAAGGACAGGCAATCCTAGCTAATTTGAATATTCTGAGAATATTGGCAATGTCTGTTTCAGCTTTCGAAGACAGCTATGAGATTTGGACTTTATAGCTTACCAGTTGACGGTATATTGTTGGTTCCTTGTGCTACCTCCAGGCAAGTATACCTTGCCTCCCTCTACAGTTTATCTACATACATATTTCTATTATTATATAGTTTTACTATTTGATTATTGACGTGTGATTTGTACATCATGCATGCTAGTATATATATAGTCCTTGTTTATAGTTAGCTTTGTAGTTCATATTGGATTTGTTCTCTCGTGTATCTTGATTGGGTCGTGTCGTGCCATCACCTATACTTGGACTGAGTCGCATCATATCATAGGATGAATAAGTCATAACGGAACTGATATACCTTGAATTCTTGAAGCTAACCTGCGAGTCCACACTAGGGACGAGGGTTAGTAGTTATCTGTACCTTGATTCCTGAAGCTAACCTGCGAGTCCACACTAGGGGCGAAGGTTAGTAGTTATCTGTCCACACCTGCGAGTCCACACTAGGGGCGAGGATGATTTCTTGAAGCTAACCTGCGAGTCCACACTAGGGGCGAGGGTTAGTAGTTGTTCAAACCTGCGAGTCCACACTAGGGGCGAGGGATTGAGTATTCGATTGGTTATTCGTTGACATCGTGACGTTGTATTCTCTTGTTTCTCCTCCAATAGTTCGTTTATGCGTAGTGGTTCTCCCAGTCGTGTATATTCATAGTTTCGTATTGGTTGGTCATGGTTTCGTGTTGATTGGTCATGGTTTTGTGTTGTTGGGTCTTTGCCTGTTTATATCTGTATTTTATTATTGCATGATAAACTGCTAGATAGGCATATTTTTATGTATCTTGCTATGTCCCATGAGGACCTGATGATCTCTTTAGGTTTAGCGATTGCATGGAGTTAGTTAGCAAAGCGGGATGGCAGATGATTGTGATGCATGATTCAGGTATTTGTCAGTGATATTACATTTATTATCCAGCTCGTGCTTTCCTTTCATTATCATGCGATATCCTATTTATTGATTTAGTTTATAGACTCTTGTTATATTCCTTGGAGTCTTATCGGACATTTATGCTAGTGGGCTATTGACCACGACCCATGGTGTTCATTCATGTTTTGTAATTTATTGTGGGTTTGAGATATAGATTTATTTGCCATGATTTGGCAGTTTAACATGCTCTTGACAGCGTTTACGTATTCGAGTCGGACTGGAGTCCGCTCGATACGTAGCTGGCTTGCTCATGTGCTTGCATCCGAAAAGCGGGTACGGATCGTGACAATTTTTTTGGTGGCCCATACAGGTCAGAGCATATCATACCGGTTACGTAACTGTACTGGTATGAGCCTGCGACTATGACTAAACCTTAGAAATCTTAATCCACGTCCGCCCATACCTCGTTAAGGGTCGTGACAACAACGGTCTCCCTCCCTCAGCCATTGGCACTTCGCCCTTTGTGCTAGTTGAACTTTGTTAAGCATCTGAAGCTTATTGACTTCTTGGATGAGACCCCGCTCTACGTCCGCCCATGCCTCGTTAAGGGGGTCAGTCTACAGGCGGGATTGGATATCCCGAAGTGCGACCATCTTCTCGTCCAACGTAGGCTTAGGCGTAGCCTTAAGCCAACTTAGGATGTACTGCTTTATAAGTTTGAGCTTCTGGACGAACACAAATTTCTTGTTGCCAACTATTGTCGCTTGCCAACCTTCCTTTACTGCATCTAAGTAATCGCCCAGCAAGTGCCATGTGTTATTATATCGAAACGGACGTATTTTACTATGTTCGGTAGGATGAAGCACCACCCGAATATGGGAGTGGTCACTCGTTCCCGCTGGAAACCCTTCTGCCCTCGACGTTGGGAACCTGTCGAACCACCCGTGGTTGCCAAGTGCCTTATCCAGCTGACATATGACCCTTTTGAAGGCCGATTTGTTGCTCCAGGTCCAGATGTGTCCGCTTCTTTCTAGGCTGAGGAGTCAGGATTGAACCGTGCATTATCTGAACTCCTGAAGGATGGCCTCCGGGATCCGGTTACCTCCAATCTTCTCGTGATTGTGCATCAAGGCATTAAAGTCGCCCATAATAAGTAGAGCCGTGTTACCACTGATCTCCGCCAGGGAGCTCACATGGTTGATCTCCTGCCATAGGCCAGCTCGACGAACTCTATCATTGTGCCCATATATAGCACCAAATAGGAATTTGAATCCCCCTTTGTTTTTGAATTCCAGTACTATCATTTGTTTCGACCTGTGGATCTCTTGGCCCTCCCAGCTGTTGTTGTCCCAGCGGGCCCAAATATGAGCCATGTTGCACAAGTCCAAGTTACTGACTTATCTCCAACTACCACTCGTTCTACGCGACATAATACGATCAGATTTGATTTTAGTTTCTAGAAGGTCAATAATAGAATAATGATTCTTTCTGATAGCCGAACTTATCTCCTTCCACCTCCCTATTGAGCAAGCCTCCCGCACGTTCCACGTCATGATCGACATTTAATTGATGATCATAGCTCCCGTAATGTCTCCCAATACATTAGTGGGATGACTATACATATCTGTCTGTACTCCCCCGGCTTCTGCAACTGATGGTGCCATAGAGTTTGTATCACCATTGAGAAACCTTCCCCATGCAGGGTTATCTTTGCACACCTCCTCTTCTTGTCCTCCTGAACTAGGTTCTGGTCTGCGAAACTCCTCCGTAGTAGGGCCTGCATGTCGTTTCCTACTAAGCTGAGTTCCGTCATGTTGTCTGTTAGTTTCTTCTTCCTTTGCTACTCTTGTCCTCGGGTTGTCCTCCAGAGCCTTCATCATTGTAACTCCCTAAACCGATTTTTGGTAAATTTTAAATAAATTAATATATTTCTATATAAGGATTTGATTTTAAATAGAGAGATTTTTACTAATTATTCAATTTTATAAATATTGAATATTATTACTTCTTAAATATTGTTAATAGTAGTCATGGTATTTAATTTCAAATTATATTTCTTTTGAATATTAAGGTTATGTTCATGATACTAGTTAATGGTGGTTTATGTTGTGTTATTTCCAAGGAAGAATCAACACTATTTTCACTATCAATATTTAAGACTATTTTAGTAATAAATTAAGTAAAACCTTATTTTAATCTGATTAAATTAAGTTGATGGATATTGTTTAACAAATCCTATTTTGATAATTAGTTATTTATGCTTAGTTAGTTAAGCAGGTTCTTTATTTAGTTGTTGGATTTTTGTAGTAATTATTTAGTTAGTTATTAATTTGTTCAAGTTTGTTACATATTAGTTAATTATTTTGGAGACTAACTAATTCAGTTAGTTAGTTCAAGATTCTGTTATTGTATTAGTGTTGACCCATTCCATGGTCACACCCGATTTCGATAATCAACATATACTTTAGTCAATACACAAAATATAGAAAATGCTGCTAACTATTTCAGGATGCATGAAATCATATTCAACGGACGATGTACTGCATAAATCAAAGCGTCAAAGTCATCAAAATCTTCTGAAGACTCTTTTCTACTTTATTCTGTATTTTACATTTTATTGAGTCTAGGAATTACTTTGTAAAATCAATTATGGTAATACTGGCTTAGGGTTAAAATTATCCTCCTTTCTCAAAACCTACTTTTACCCTTTCATATTTTCGATTACAAATATTTCAAAAATATATTTCGAAAATATTCATTTTTCAAATGATTTTACAAATAACCAAAAACATGTTTGAAAACTGTTTTTACAAAAGAATTTCAAAATATATCTCCTGACAGAACTCCAAGCCGAGTTCGGCCCGAGTTCGGCCCGAACTCTGACCGAGTTCGGTCAGTTTGTATTCAAACTTCAGTTGCCTCCAAATCTGCGAGCAACGTCTTTTTGCGAGATATTTGCATCCGAACTCTGCCCGAGTTCTGCCCGAGTTCGGTTGATGAAAACACCTATAAATAGAGAAGAACTTTTCACTTTAAAACAATCAATTCATTCTTCATCTTCTCTTCTCTATTATTCAAGTATTTTCTAAATGATCCAAGATTTTCAAATCTCACCTACACATCTCTTAGCCAAAAGCCAGTACTATCAGATTAATTTAGAAGTCTTTTGGTTATTCAGAGTTGTAAAGAGGTTGTCAAGTTTCAACAACAAATTCTCGTTGTGGAGCTGGTCGTGCGCTCGTCATCAAGCACGGTGTGTGTTGGAGTTGGTCGTGCACTCGTCAACAAGCACGGTGGTGTAAGAGTTGCAAGCACTCAGTTAAAGCTTGTGCCTTTAGTGGATTAACATCGAGCAAGAGTACTCGAGACTGGATTAGTCCTCTCAGAGGGATACCAGTATACATCGCTGTGTTACTGAGTTTGATTCTCCTTTCTTTACTTACTGCTCTTACATCATTGCCATAGTTTAAATTATTAATTGATAATTTTATTTCCGCTGCACACACGCACTCTATTCACTCCCCCTCTAGAGGTGCTCAAGTGTTTTCTAAATGATCCAAGATTTTCAAATCTCACCTACACATCTCTTAGCCAAAAGCCAGTACTATCATATTGATTTAGAAGTCTTTTGGTTATTCAGAGTTGTAAAGAGGTCGTCAAGTTTCAACAACAAATTCTCGTTGTGGAGCTGGTCGTGCGCTCGTCATCAAGCACGGTGTGTGTTGGAGTTGGTCGTGCACTCGTCAACAAGCACGGTGGTGTAAGAGTTGCAAGCACTCAGTTAAAGCTTGTGCCTTTAGTGGATTAACATCGAGCAAGAGTACTCGAGACTGGATTAGTCCTCTCAGAGGGATACCAGTATACATCGCTGTGTTACTGAGTTTGATTCTTCTTTCTTTACTTACTGCTCTTACTTCATTGCCATAGTTTAAATTATTAATTGGTAATTTTATTTCCGCTGCATACACGCACTCTATTCACCCTCCCCCCCCCCTCTAGTAGTGCTCAACGGTCCTACAATTGGTATCAGAGCTGGTTATATTCTTATATAACATACCCTAGAGAGTATATATATGGCAGCCGTGAAATCTATATTCAACGGTGAAGGACAATCCACAAATAGACCTCCCCTATTTGATGGAACAAACTATACATACTGGAAAACACGTATGACTTTCTTTCTAAAGTCTCTAGATTTTGATTTATGGTCAATAGTCATTGATGGGTATAAGAAACCACCACCTACTGTGGTTGAAGGTATTCTTATGGAAAAGCCGCATGACAAGTACACCGATGCTGAAAAAGCAAAGGCTAGTCTTGATGCTCGAGCCATCAATGCACTATTCTGTGCAATTGACAAAACCGAGTTCAATAGAGTTTCTACCTGTAAGACGTCTCATGAAATTTGGAAACTCCTTGAGGTAACCCATGAAGGGACTTCCCAAGTCAAGGAATCCAAAATCAGTAGACTGACTCAGGAATATGAATCTTTTAAAATGAAACCTGGTGAGTCAATTACACAGATGTTTACTCGTTTCCTTGATATAACTAATCCCCTTCAATCTCTTGGTAAAGATTACAGCAACCATGAGAAAATCAGGAAAGTGCTGCGGGCTCTAACAAAGAACTGGAATCCAAAAGCCACAGCAATCATTGAAGGAAACGATCTCACCACGATGACTCTAGAAACACTGATGGGCAAATTGATGACTCATGAGCTCGACTTGCAAGACTTTGAAGAGGCCACACCAAAAGAAAAGACCATCGCCTTCAAAGCTCAAGCAAGAAAATCAACATACAACGACTCAGATGAAGAATCATCAAGTGGTGATGAACGTGCCTTACTTGTGAAGAACTTCAAGAAATATCTAAAGTTCACAAGCAGAAAGAAAAAAGACATCCAAGAAAGCAATGAAGACGAGACTATATGCTTCGGGTGCAAGAAATCAGGGCACATGAAGAAGGACTGTCCAGCTACCAAGAAGAGCAGTCCATATGATCGGTCAAGATCAAACAAAAGATCCACATCTGGCCGAAAGTATGCCAACACAAGCATCTGGCACGAGAGTGATGCCAGTGACTCAGAAGAAGAAGACAGACCCTGCAGCAATGCAAATGTTTGTCTTATGGCATTTGAAAAGGTATCATCTAATCCTCTGTTTGATGATTTTACTTTTGATGAACTAGAGACTGCCTTTAGCGATTTACTTGAAGATCACAAAACTGTGCTCGACAAGTATAAGCAATCTCGAAAAGAGATTAAGGCACACACAGCCGAGATAGCTAGATTGTCTAATCTACTTGAAGACATTAAAGAGACATCTACTACCGGTAACACGGAAGAGATAGCCAAACTTAAAGTAGACTATCATGAGGCTATCCTCAACATTGAAAAGAAAGAAGAGGACTATGTCAAAATACACAAACTTTATGACATAGAGAAGAAGTTGCACCTAGTAACTGAACAAAGACTCCTTGATATGACTGCAAGATACGAAGAGTCTGTAGCGATTTCTAAAAAGTTAGAAATCAAGTTGGGCAAACAGGCAATACCTGTGACACAGCCCAAGATTAGTCCTAATGCAAAGCATACACCAAAAAGGACTAAACACAAGATAGCACAGAGGAAACACGAACACTATTATGCTTTCACTTATAGGTTTTCCAAACAGAACAAGCCTGCAAACACAGTTTATTCCACTAAACTGACTTGTACATATTGTGGTACACACGGTCATATATCACAATACTGTATGGCAAGAAAGCTTGTTGATAACCATACTCTAGTTTGGAAACCTAAAGCTAATCTGAGTGGACCCTTCAGAAAATGGGTACCAAAGGATTCATCTACTTGTTTTGTAGGTGGACCCTCAACCCTCTCATGCTAGAAGCAAACGGATCCTCGATAGCGGATGTTCACGACACATGACTGGTGATGCATCTTTATTCGCTATCGATGAAGAAAGAAGGATACGTCTCCTTCAAAAATAACTTGAGAGGTGATATTATAGGTAATGGTACTGTAGGTATTTCTCCTTATCCAATAATAAAGGATGTTTGTCTAGTAACTGAATTGAAACATAATCTATTGAGCATAAGTCATTTGGCAGATAATGGTTATGGTATCAATTTTGTGAAAGATAAATGTACCATATATGATATGTCATCTGGTGATCCCGTATATAAGGGGATTAGAGAAGACAATATTTATGTTTTCTTTTTGGAGAATACTAATAATGCAGGAAGGTGCCTAGTAGCCAATCAAGATGAAAGCTGGCTATGGCACATGAGACTAGGACATGCAAATATGGATACTATCTCACGTCTGAACACAAAGAAGTTGGTAAAAGGACTCCCAGAAATTCCATTCAAGAGAGACATGGTATGTGCCGACTGTGAAAAGAACAAAGCACATAGATCTTCCTTTAAATCCATCAACGCTGTAAGTACTTCGAGACCTTTGCAGTTGATTCATATGGATTTATTTGGTCCAAGTAGAGTCGCTAGTCTTGGCGGTAAACTCTATGCTTTTGTCATTGTTGATGATTTCTCTCGTTTTACATGGGTTTACTTTTTATCAAACAAAAGTGATACTATTTTTGAATTTCAGATATTTTGTAAAAAGGTTCAAAACGAAAAAGGCTTCATGATTACTCGTATCCGAAGTGATCATGGTGGCGAATTCGAAAATACTAATTTCAAAAAGTTTTGTGATGATAGTGGATACTACCACGAATTTTCTTGTCCTAGAACTCCCCAACAGAATGGTGTTGTGGAACGGAAGAACCGTACTCTAAGCGAAATGGCTAGAGTCATGCTTAATCAGCATAATCTTCCTAAATATTTTTGGGCAGAAGCTGTTAGTACAGCCTGTCATATTTTAAATAGGGTGTTAATTCGACCTATCTCGAAGAAAACACCATATGAGCTTTGGTTTGGAAGAATTCCAAACATTTCTTATTTTAAAGTTTTTGGTTGTCGCTGTTTCATCCTGAACACCAAGGATAACTTGGGTAAGTTCGACTCCAAAGCAGATGACGGGATATTTCTCGAATATGCTGCTAAGAGTAAGGGATATAGAATTTTTAATAAAAGATCTCTGATTGTTGAAGAAAGTATTAATGTTACCTTTGATGAGTTGAATAGTCATAGATCTAGCGACAGTGATGATGAAGATGCACCTACAAAAACAAAAAAGAGTTCTGAGAAAGATCCTACCAAAGAGGCAAGAACTGATAAAAGTTCAGAAGATGCAGGAACTGAGAAGAGCCTTGTGAAAGGTATGGCCCAAAGATTCGAATCATTGAGATTCAAACCAGATCATCCAGAAACTCTCATAATAGGTGATGTATCCAAAGGTGTAAGTACTCGTTCATCTCTTAGAGATTCTGAAGTAGCAGCTAATGTAGCATTTATTTCTCAAATAGAACCTAAGAATGTTGATGAGGCTTTTTCTGATGAATTTTGGATTTCTGCCATGCAAGAGGAACTTAATCAATTTGAAAGAAACCAAGTTTGGGAACTCGTTCCTAAACCTATTGGTCAATCGATAATTGGTACCAAATGGGTGTTTCGAAATAAACTTAGTGAAGATGGACAAGTTCTACGCAACAAAGCACGTCTAGTTGCATAAGGTTATAATCAAGAAGAAGGAATTGATTATGATGAGACCTATGCTCCTGTTGCTAGACTAGAAGCCATTCGCATGTTTTGCGCTTTTGCTTGTTTTAATGATTTCAAACTTTTTCAAATGGACGTGAAAAGCGCATTTCTAAATGGATTTTTGAAAGAAGAAGTTTTTGTGAAACAACCCCCTGGTTTTGAAGATTTTCAAAAACCTGATCACGTCTTCAAGCTTAAGAAAGCACTTTATGGACTCAAACAAGCTCCTCGTGCTTGGTATGAACGCCTAAACGCCTTCTTACTTGATAATGGTTTTTCAAAGGGCAAGATTGATACTACTCTTTTTATTAAATCTATGAATAATGATATACTTCTAGTGCAAATTTATGTAGATGACATCATCTTTGGTTCTACTAATGAACAACTCTGTCAAGAATTTGCCAAGTGTATGCAGAGTGAATTTGAAATGAGCATGATGGGAGAGCTGAACTTCTTCCTAGGATTGCAAATCAAACAACACTCAAACGGAACATTCATCAACCAAGCCAAGTACACGAAGGACATACTGAAGAAGTACGACTTCGAGAATGTGAAGCCAATTGGGACTCCTATGGCTACATCTACAAAGCTTGATGCTGATGAAAGTGGCAAACCTGTTGATCAGCGTAAGTATCGAGGTATGATTGGTAGTTTATTATATTTAACTGCTAGTCGCCCTGATATTATGTTTAGTGTTTGCATATGTGCACGATATCAGGCAAATCCTAAGGAATCACATCTTAGTGCCGTTAAGCGTATCTTCCGATACCTTAAAGGAACTTCTACAGTTGGCTTATGGTATCCCAAAACCAAATCCTTTGACCTTATAGGTTACTCGGATGCGGATTTTGCTGGATGCAAAGTGGACCGTAAAAGTACCAGTGGCACATGTCATTTCTTGGGAAAGGCCTTAGTCTCTTGGTTTAGCAAGAAACAAAATTTAGTAGCATTATCAACAACTGAGGCTGAATATATCGTCGCAGGACGTTGTTGTGCTCAAATTTTGTGGATGAAGCAAACCTTAGAGGACTACAATCTGTACTATACAAATGTTCCTATATATTGTGATAACACTAGTGCAATTAATTTGACTAAGAACCCTATCTGTCATTCACGCACAAAGCACATAGAAGTTAGACATCATTTTTTACGTGATCATCAACAACACGGGGATATTTGCTTAGAATTTATTGATACTGAACATCAACTAGCAGATATTTTTACTAAACCATTGGCTGAAGACCGTTTTAACATCTTGAGGCGTGAGCTCGGCATTCTTGAATTCTCGAACTCTTAAAACATATGGTAATTAAAACTGCATTTATAACTTGACAATTTATTATTTAATGAAAATTATTTTTGGGGACAAATTTACAAAGGGTATGTCTGTCACCACGGCTACGGTCGAAGCGAAGCGGTACTTAAGAGTTCCCCGGTGAACCACCGTTAGCTGGGACAACCCCTATAGTTAACCCGAAAATAATAGCAGTTATTTAATAAACCAGTCAAATGTTACTTTTTACAGTCTTTATTTACCTGACTGCTTTGACTGTCTCGGGAATGCAAGTGGCCGAACTCGGCCCGAACTCTGACCGAGTTCGGACCGAATTCGGACCGAGTTCGGTCGGCGCTGTGATGGTTCCAGAACCGAACAGCCGGCCCTAGCACCTATTTATTTCATCCTTTCTTCCACTTTTTCTCCACACCAAAACGTGGAATACTTCCATCTCCTACTAGAAATTCTTCCTCCTCCTTCTTTGCAAGGAATCGACAAGTTCAAGTGGGCGATCTTCTTCCTCATGGCTCCGAAATGTCAACGAGGAAATTCTTCTCAAGGTGCTTCCTCCTCATCCGACTACACTCCGGCAAGTCTCTTCAGTCCAGCCAAACCTAGAGATCCCGAGGAATATGATAGCACTTTGTTTCCCGACAAAGACTTCTCCGATCTCTGGTTTGATTCTTTCTCTCTTCGTCGTATTTGTGCTGGAGCCTTCGTCAATTTTACAACCTTCTTTGAATATGCTCCTGTTTTTGATCAACTTGGATTTCGCGACTTTTTCGAGGTCCAAGATAGTATTTACGACAATGCAGTCCGTATGTTTTACTGCAATTTGCAAGTAAAACAAAACGGGAATTTCTATTCCTGTATTGCTGGACAGGAATTAGAATTTAGCGCCACCGATATCAGTGAATATTTTCACATTCCTGATCTTGGTGATGCACTTGTTGACATCCACCATGTTCAATTCCCTGCCGATGTCACTTTAGCTTCTTTTAGGGAATTGATTTGTCACCCTATTCCTCCTCCCCGGAGAATCTTTTCTAGACATCTAAATCAAAATTTTTACGAGCTTCATCGTATGATTTTCTCGGCCCTTCTTCCGAAGAAAGGCTCTACCGATGAAGTTACATTTTTGGAACTTTCTGCTCTTTATCATATTCATTTTGGAATTCCTTTCTCCGTTCCAAAAACCATGATGTCTTGGATGCTCAGCTGCAAGAATGCAGGTAGGAACTTAGTCTTTCCTATGCACCTTGCTAGTATATTTTGACGTTTTGAGATTGATCTTGAAACGTGTGCCATTTCTTCTCCACCTGTTGAGTTGACCCGCTCTCGTCGGTTTCCTCAACCTCCTGGTGCTGCTCCTGCTGTCCCAGCTGCTGATGCTGAGGCCCCTCCAGCTGATGCTCATCCTGCTCCGGCCCCTGCCCCAGGACTTGATCAGGCATTCTACCAGCGGTTTGATGATTTCGTTGTTGTATCCACGCAACGTTATCAGGACTCCGAGTTCCGGCATATTTCTCAGGTCCAGGTGCTGAGAAACAGTATTGCCGATCTCCACTACAGCCTGGTTCATGATCCCGTTCATCCACTCACTATCCTTCCACACCCTGCTTTCCCTGGTCCTCGTTTTACTGATGAGACTACTTTTCAGTACTTCGACCCGACCACTGCCTATTTCCCTCATGATCCTCCCGGTGCGGACGACCCAGCGTTGTGATATGGATTCAGCCATGGGATAGTGGATTTAGTTTTGATTAGTTGATGCAGTTTATGTAGTAGTTTCATTTTTATTTCATGTCTAAACTGTTTCAGTTAGACTTTATCAGATGTATTTTTTTGGATTATTAATGGAACCTTTGTGCTATTTCAGTTTATTATAGTTTATTTTATTCCAGTTGTTTATGCTGTGATTACTTCTTTTTACTTCACTTTGTCGTGTCTATTCTATTGTTGGCTTCATGATTTACGGGGGAGCCTATTCATTTTACTACTTGACAAAGGGGAAGAAAAAGAGTATACCAAACGCATGCATATCCAAAACAAAAACAATTCTCAATTTTTCAGGTATTTTTGTTATTTTGTTCTATTTGATATAAATATATTTTGGTATAGACTCAAGTTTGTCAATTATCAAAATGGGGGAGATTGTTGACCCATTCTATGGTCACACCCGATTTCGATAATCAACATATACTTTAGTCAATACACAAAATATAGAAAATACTGCTAACTATTTCAGGATGCATGAAATCATATTCAACGGACGATGTACTACATAAATCAAAGCGTCAAAGTCATCAAAATCTTCTGAAGACTCTTTTCTACTTTATTCTGTATTTTACATTTTATTGAGTCTAGGAATTACTTTGTAAAATCAATTATGGTAATACTGGCTTAGGGTTAAAATTATCCTCCTTTCTCAAAACCTACTTTTACCCTTTCATATTTTCGATTACAAATATTTCAAAAATATATTTCGAAAATATTCATTTTTCAAATGATTTTACAAATAACCAAAAACATGTTTGAAAACTGTTTTTACAAAAGAATTTCAAAATATATCTCCTGACAGAACTCCAAGCCGAGTTCGGCCCGAGTTCGGCCCGAACTCTGACCGAGTTCGGTCAGTTTGTATTCAAACTTCAGTTGCCTCCAAATCTGCGAGCAACGTCTTTTTGCGAGATATTTGCATCCGAACTCTGCCCGAGTTCTGCCCGAGTTCTGCCCGAGTTCGGTTGATGAAAACACCTATAAATAGAGAAGAACTTTTCACTTCAAAACAATCAATTCATTCTTCATCTTCTCTTCTCTATTATTCAAGTGTTTTCTAAATGATCCAAGATTTTCAAATCTCACCTACACATCTCTTAGCCAAAAGCCAGTACTATCAGATTGATTTAGAAGTCTTTTGGTTATTCAGAGTTGTAAAGAGGTCGTCAAGTTTCAACAACAAATTCTCGTTGTGGAGCTGGTCGTGCGCTCGTCATCAAGCACGGTGTGTGTTGGAGTTGGTCGTGCACTCGTCAACAAGCACGGTGGTGTAAGAGTTGCAAGCACTCAGTTAAAGCTTGTGCCTTTAGTGGATTAACATCGAGCAAGAGTACTCGAGACTGGATTAGTCCTCTCAGAGGGATACCAGTATACATCGCTGTGTTACTGAGTTTGATTCTCCTTTCTTTACTTATTGCTCTTACTTCATTGCCATAGTTTAAATTATTAATTGGTAATTTTATTTCCGCTGCACACACGCACTCTATTCACCCCCCCTCTAGTGGTGCTCAACGGTCCTACAATTAGTCTATTGCCCCCAGATCTAACTATTATTACACCTCTGCCACTTGGAGAAAATCCCAGATCTACATCTATTTACAACTATGCCACTAGAATATTTTATTATAAATTCAACTTTGTACAGTCTTCAATTTCTGACACATTGTCAGTACACGAATTCTAATTCATTTCTGACAGCTCTCTCTCTCTCTCTCTCTCTCTCTCTCTCTCTCTCTCTCTCTCTCTCCGGCCGTTCTTGACCGTGCGCCACCGCGGTCCGCCGTGAGTCGTCGGAGACGACAGACAGCGCCGCCGTCAACATAGAGCAGAGATTTCCACCAACCGCCTCGAGCCACCACATCCTTATAGGAGATGACGACCACTGCCTCGTCGATGTACGAGTGCGTCTCTTTGATCCTTGTGTCGCCTCGACTGTCACGCTGTTATCTCGAAGACTGGTTCGTCTTCTCGAGAGACGTGTCGCCGCTTCGTGAAGCCCTTGAAGATCGAGCGCCCCTCGTTTCGAACGCCACCAATTCGAATGACGTGCCACCCCCTTCAGATCTCGAGGAGCCATCTCCTCGTAACCTACGCCACCACCGCAGCTGGGAGCACCACCGAGGCCTTGTCGCCAGGAGCCATCTCCGACGTCGTCGAACCTTGCCAAGGAGTCTCGAGACCAGTGGGGAGTCAGAGCCGCCTCGTCGTGTCAGAGATCTGACCGGATCTCGACAGAACGGTTCATCGTCGTCGTCGTTGCTGCGTCGAGCCGTGGACGACCGGATCTCGCCGTCATCGGAGATCACCGTGGACAGCACCACCACGGAGCCACCTCGAGACGCACGATCGCCGACAAGAGCTCGCAACAGCCGCCAGATCTGTACCGTCTTCCGTGGATCGACATCCCCACCGGTTGAGTAAGTCTTCTCATCGATCTCTCGACCCCCTTCTTTTCTTGTCTTCTCTGAGAATTAGGGTTTTGATTTGGAAGAAAACCTAGGGTTAGGGTTCATTGTCTGGAGAAGACCTAATATCTAGGGTTTGGGAGTATAAATGGAGAGAGCGAGAGGGAGAAGGCTGGGTGTATATGAGCGTTTGAACTTGGGGGTTAGGGTTGTGACTGAGGAAGGAAGAAGCAAGGAAGAAGAAGTAAGGATTAGGGTTCAGGCGAGTATAGGAAGAAGATGGGTTGGGAAAGAATTCAGGTGTCGGCTGAAAGCAGTATAATGAAGAGAGAGAGAGTGTGCAGGGAGGCTTTGTATTAAGGGTTAGGGATTGAGTCGACTTGGCTGGGCCGGTTGGGCTCGAATGAAGGAAATAAATATGAAAAATATTTGTTTTAATATTTAGGTGTAAACCTAATAGACTGGGTCGGGACTGCTACTGTGTGGCCTGTGACTTTGCTGAGTAGTTATACAAAGAGTTATGGTCTGGGCTGGGCTTGACATGTAGGCCGAGTTTGGGTTTGTGAACTTTGGGCTGAGCTGAGAAATAAGAGTAGAGTTAATGTTGATTTAACAGTGGGTCAATTTGATGGCCTGTTGAGTTAAGCAAGAAATTGTGGTTAAGTTAGATTGTATTCTTGGGCTACTTTAGTTAAATATTCTTATAAATTAAATATTATTGTTGAAATAAATTCTTAGTTATAAACTAGAAATAGTTATTTGCTTTAATATTTCCAAATATATATAAATGCTATTAGAAATATTTTCAAGTGATGGTTATAATTAGAATTATAATATTATAAAATATCTTTGTTAGGATTTTGTTAAACTAGAAAATGTATTGTATTTTTATAAGGATATTTACTAATATTTTGCTAGTAAAAGCATGTATATAGCTAGAAATAATTTTTGTAAATAATTAGTGTTTGATTAAAAATAATCTACTAGTAGATAAATTACATAGTTAACTAGTAAGTTTTATCTAATTAAATAGATATATTTTGTTATCTGGTATATGATATTAATAATAGTTTAAACCATAACTTGTACCCAAAATATAACAGGTGACATTCATTCATGCAGTATTACTCCCATGCAACCAAATCAAGGCAAGTACACCGATTCGAGCTTTTACTTTATTTCTGTCTTACATTCATGTGCCATGTTCTCATATCGGACACGTGATACACACGATTGTATCGTCCTTGTTCGTCATTGCATTGTGAGTCATTGTTATTACGAGAGATTAGGGGAAATATTGACTAGTGTGTGACCACACCCAACCTAGGTATTGTGAATAGCCTAATCGTACACCTCACGTACGATTAAGCCGAACCTTGTAGAATTGTGAATTGATTGATTGTGGATTGTGGTCCTTAAGTCGGTCACACATTAGGTTAATATTTTAAAAGGTCATACTTGCATTGATTATTGTGTTCATTGTCTTGTTCATTGATTGTCGTGTTTATTGTCTTTGCATATTGATTGTCGTATCCATTGCCTTCAGTTTTGCATTCCATTTCTGGTACCATAGTTCCATTTTCAGCTATCGTATTCTAGTTTCACCTTGTATTCTGTATTACAGATTACATTGTATATTATTCTTGTCGGGGTTGTGCTTTGCTCTCTTCCTGACAGGATACGTTGCAGGTGAGCTTGAGGCCATATGGAGCACGGTGATATCATTGGATATTGCAGGATTTATTTTATTTATTTTCTGGATATTATACTTTGTATTTTGATTTCATTATTGTATTTTTATTTTACCGGATCTGTCTCCGAAAATCATTGCAAAAGACCTGGATGATTATTGGTGATCTTTCTGGGAACGATATATATAGAAGCTGTGGATGTTTATATTATATTGTGACTTGAAATTTTTCTTAGTATTGTATAGCTTACTTCGTCGTGTTCATCGAAGAAGGCTGGGCGTGTCCGACACGTACCCGATTATTCGAGAGCGGGTCGTGACAATCATCCCCTTACCCCGTGTCACTGCTCCCCCTTGTATACGGAATATGACCATTTGGTTCCCCCCGCCACTCGAGTTGTCTTGGGTTTGTACTGTCATCCCTCACGTACTATTATTTTTTACCATCATCCCCTCCAACCTACCTGTGTTGTTGGTATCTCTCCTCCCTCCTATCACATGCGAGTGTGGTATCTCCATAGTGTCTATGTCTCCAGCACTGTGACTGCCAATGCCATCTTCTGTTGTCCCCTCCATGTCTTTCTCCGTCGTAGCTCTGCAGGTCTCACCTACAATTTTACATTGGCTATCAAGGTGGCCAAACCATGCACACTTGCCACACGCGGGGGGACCCCATTCATATTCAACCAATTGGTGATATACCTCCCCTGATAGGACCTCGTATTCCAGCCATCTAGGCAGTGGATTGCCAGCTTCTATTTCGATGAATACCCTTAAGTACATGAGCCGCGTTCGTGACGCAGCCGCTTCATCTGTTTGTAGGGGCCTCCCAATGATGCTCGCTAGCTTCATTAGCATAGCGTTGCTCGAGTACTGGATCGGTAATCCAGGTAATCTAATCCAGATGGGGATGGTATGCAGGATGTCCTTCTCACACCGGGCTTACGGAGTCCATTCGTGCAGGATGATGAGCCGCCCATCGAAAGTCCATGGACCACCTTGTAGGATTCTCTCAACATCTTCTTGAAGGTCAAACTTCGCATAATAGAATCCATTTTCCCTCGTGAATATCTCCATTCCCCCTTTCGGTCGCCACACCCTATTTGCGTATGCTCGTATTTGCCCGTAGAAGGGCTTGTCTCCTAGGACATACAATACCAACGTGTTTTTCTAGTATGTCATCATCTCATTGATCTCCCCATTTGTAAAGGATGCCCGGAGTCCTTCTCCGACCTTCTTTGGTGCTACAAACCACATGGTTGTGTTGTTTTTTGGAACCCCTGGTCGACACAAGTCAGCCCATGACTTTTCTCCCTTAAAGGTGTTGCGATCCTCTTCGTTGCATGTGAGGGAGGTCGGTGGTAAGCTGCTGGCCGCCATGGTCCCTTCCTTTCTTGGTTGCTTAGACTGAGTTGTGTCCTCAGCAATACCCTTCCCCTTGTTCCTCTCTGTTGGAGCCACCAAAATCTTCAAACCTGGTAATCCATGCCCACCGTTCGGTTGCCGATTCCCTCCACTTGGTGGTCGATTTCCTCTGGTTGGTAACCTAGTCGGCGTTCGTCCTTGTCCGCTCCAGGACATTATGGGCGCCAATGCCCGCCCCCATCGCTGATCACCATCTCTCCAACCCATCATCGGAGTCCGTCCTCCCCTGCCGCCTTTCTTTCGGGTCACCGTAGTCCAACCCCCTCCTTCCTCCAATGCCCCCTCCTCGCTACCGTCTCCACCTGGCCGGCGGCTTCCTTCTCCGTATGTAGCCCCGGAATCCATATATATATATATATATATATATATATATATATATATATATATATATATATATATATATATATATATAAGCAATGGATAATTGTGGCGAACTCGCCTCCACTGGGGCTCGAACTACGACCACTTGGGCCGCATGCATCTCTTTTAACCACTATGCTAGAGGTCATTTTATATATATAGCAAATGACCTCTAGCCTAGTGGTTAAGAGAGATGCATGCGGCACGAGTGGTTAGGAGATCGATTTTCGGTGGGATCGTTCGCCACAATTATATATATATATATATATATATATATATATATATATATATATATATATATATATATATATATATATATATATATATATATATAGGAAGCGGATCAAAAGTCCCCCTTAGAAAATCTCCTAAAAATTTCCCTCACTCTAATCCGTAATTTAATGTTAATATTAATGTTAATATTAACATTAAATACTAAAATTAACATTAAACTTAACATTAAAATTAATATTAACATTAACATTAACATTAATATTAACATTAACATTAACATTAATATAAAAAAAATTAATATTAATATTAACATTAATATTAACATTATCATTAATATTAACATTAAAATTAACATTAATATTACGAATTAGAGTGAGGGAATTTTTAAGGAGGTTTTCTAAGGGGGGCTTTTGATATATATATATATATATATATATATATATATATATATATATATATATATATATATTGAAGAATGGATAATTAATTTCTGTAATCGCTCTCACTGGAATTCGAACTCCGCCCACAAGGGCCACATGCCTCCACTAGAGCGATTACAGAAATTAATTATCCATTCTTCAATATATATATATATATATATATATAAATATATATATATATATATATATATATATATATATATTTGCAAGGTTGAAAGTGGGCAGAGCGTTGCAGATAGAAAAGATGAGAGTGAAATGTTTCCTACCCAACCCCTACATATTTCCAAATAACTTCAAGATAGTTATGATAGAAAACAAGAGATTGTTTACTCAGCTAACTGGATTTATGGTATTAGTAACGAGGAAACTTGGGATCCATCGTGTATGTGGCACACAACTAGTCCTATCAATCAAGCATCATAACATCGGTATCAATATCGGACCCTTTATAAGTACCGGTAGCAACAGTGAGTATCAAATTTTTTAATATAAAAAAAATTAATTATTAATAAATTTAGGCTTAATTGCTAATTGCTACCCTCAACTATCACACTTTTTCAAGTTGATACCATAAACTTTTTTTTCGTAACAGATTGATACCTCAACTATTTTTTTTTTTCAACTTAATACCTAACACTTTAAAAAACCCCAAAATGCCCTTATCCCTTCCCTCCCTCCACCCCCTCCTCCACTCCGGCCACTCCCCTGCTAGCTCCGGCCGACCCCCCCCCCCCCCCCCCCCCCCTCCTCGCTTCCGGCCGACCTCCCCCCCCCCCCCCCCCCCTCGCTTCCGGGCCACCTCCTGCCCCCGCCTCCCGCTCCGCACCCCCCTTCCCAGCCCCCCTCCTCCCGCTGCCGAGCCCTAGGGAGAGGCGGGAGCGGGCGGACGGCCGGAGCGAGGGGGGGGGGGTGGCCTGAAGCGAGCAGGGGGGGTGGGGGGGGAGCTGCGGCCGGAGCTAGCAGAGGGGGGGGGGGGGGGGGCAAAGCTAGCACGGGGGAGGGGGGTTAGGGGTAGGGGCATTTTTGTCCAAAATAATATCCGGGTATCAAGTTGTTACAAAAAAAAGTTTAGGGTATCAACTTGAAAAAGTGTGATAGTTGAGGGTAGCAATTAGCAATTAAGCCATAAATTTAATGAAAATATTTGGATATAATTTTAAGTATTCATAATTATAGGAGGTGTCACGTACTGAGTACGTGATAGAATTGATACAAAATTACGGACATATCCGCACAGCACACTTTCGTGTAATAAAGAATTTGACCGGTCCGGTCTGCCCAGGAAAAACGCGTACCGGCCCAATATAGCCTATAAATATCCCTTACTCTTTCCACACGCGTTAAATAATTTCTCTTTTGTTTCTCCTTTTTTTTATTTTCCATTTCCATTCCACTTTCTTTTCCTAGGATTTGAATATTTTGAAAAAAGGTACGAAATTTGGTCTCAAATCCCTCTAATTCCGTCAAAGTTTGAATCTTTTTCTTGAATCGTAAAGAAATTGGACACAAATCGTTATCATTCCTTCAAATTATGACTCGTATCGTTGAAATTTACGGAAATCGGGGATCAAATCCCTCTAATTCCTTGAAATTTTTATTCGTTTTGTTGAAATTTATGGGAATTGGGGATCAAATCCCCCAATTCCTCTAACCATTGAAATTTACAGAAATCAGGGTTCAAATCGCTATAATTCGTTCGTTTTTAATGTTTTTCTTGAAATTTGCAGATATTAGGGCTCAAATTCCTCAAAACTTGAATTTTTTTAGAATTACGGTTATGATCGGCCTAATTGCTCCAAAAGTTCGAATCATTCTTTTGAAATTTTATAGAATTTATGGCTCTATCTAACCCTAAAATTTCGTTTTTTCCCCTCTCAGTGGGAAAAGATGCTGGAGCAACTCCTGATCTTCACGAGGGGAGGTCTGATCCTCTGGACCTGCAAGGAGATCAGCAACGCGCTCAAGGGATCGCCGATCGAGACCCTGATCAAGTCCTGCCTCCTCGAGGAGCGGTCCGCGGATGCCTCCTTCAACTATGACGTCTCCGGCGGAGGCGGATACACGCTTAAGTGGACCTTCAGCAACGACCTCGGTCTTGTCTTTGTGGCAGTCTTCCAGCGGATCTTCCATCTCCTGTACGTCGACGACCTCCTTGCCGCTGTCCGTCGTGAGTTCTCCCAGATCTACGACCCGAAGCGGACAAATTATGATGAGTTCGGCGAGATATTCCGGCAGCTGGAGAAGGAGGCAGAGGCGAGGGGGGAGGAAATGAGGAAGCTGAAGCAGGGAGGGAAGAATTTGAATCAACAATCGAAGAAGGGGAACGGGCAGAAGACCGGATCGGAATTGAAGAAGAAGGGTGCTGGGAGCGACAGTAACAATTCTGAGAAGGACGATAGCGATGGGGATAAAGGTCCTAGATTAGCTAATGGTAAATCAAATGGGCAGGGGAATGGGATCAAAGTATCCCGATCCCTCCCGGATGTTGTATCGAAAGGTAAAGAGAATAGTAACACGAACGGAGACCCCGATTCGGGGGCGTTCAACGTAGATAAGTTACAGAAGAAAATGCGAGCTAAAGGAGGGAAGAAACCGGCAGATAACGGTAATAATATTTTCGGTGGTGGGAAAAAGGGAGCGAAGGTGGCTGCGGAGCCAAAGAAGGCTGTGAAGAAAAACAGGGTTTGGGATGATTCACCCAAGGAAGACGCTAAGGTGGATTTCTCGGATCCGGTGGGTGAAGGAGGGGATCAGGTTCTCGATGTTGTGGCAGTGGATCAGGGTGAGAGTATGATGGACAAGGAAGAGGACATGAGTAGCGAGAGCGAGGAAGATGAGGAAGTCGAGACTGCAAAGCCTAGTGCCAAGAAGAAGGGTTGGTTCTCATCGATGTTTCAGAGGTATATCATTATTTCAGTTACTTATTTGTCTCACTGATTAGGGTGTAATGAGATTTTTCATGCTGCTATATGTATGAATTTGAAGGTAGCTACAAGTATGATGTGCGGCATATACTGCATGAGCATTATTTCTCTAGGTCTCTTGTACACTTGCTGCTGCTTCTTTTTGTGTGTGTGATAGTTATCATATATTCCTTTTAGGTCCATATATATATATATGAGTTTGTTGTTTCTCGCAATTGGTTTAAGACTGGTGGAGGTCTACACTTAAACAAGTTAATTATAATTCAAGCAGAACCAAAGGTCGGGAAACCAATGGTTAAGGCGTTTGGTAAGGGAAGAGGAGGTGCTGGTTTTGAAACCCATGGGGGACACTAAAAAGGTGACCCTTATTCTTTAAAAATGTTTTTAAGCAGAATGTCAGACTAAGAATTTAATTAAATAGACTACAATAAAAATGCCACCTGGAGTTGGCGGAAGTGGTATTGGGAAGTTATTGGATTTGTCCATCCTTGTCTGATTTGTTCAGTACTGAACATTTCCTTTTTATGATGTCCACTTTCCTTATTGTAATTTTGATATGGTGCAAGTAGGGATAGATTGCTTGAACCGTACCGGATCCGGTTTGAACCCTCATTCTGATATGATATTTCCTGTCTGGTTGGATTCAGATGCGGATCCAGATATCATTTATTTCTTCATCTGGATTTGGATCCGGATCCAGAACTATATCTTGAGCTCTCCTGCGGAAGAGTTGTCCATCTCCCTTAGATGATGCCTCCCATGTGAAGGGGATTACATGGTATCACATTCTGGTCGTTTTTTATGATGATTCAGTAACAACAAGAGGTTTCATACTTTCATATTAAGAAGGGACATGGAGAGTAGAACCTTAGAGACCTTCATGTTACTAATTTAATTAAGGTATTCTGACCAACTACGAATATTTTGTGTTCAGTAGCCCTAGTAGAGTATTAAGATAGGTCTTGTATACGATAAAATTGAGTTTAATTAATAATAATCCAACTCACGTAGTCATTAATTAACTCCTTTATACTATTTGTATCCGTACTTGTTCCTATTATACCTGATCATATTTGTCTTCCTATTATTGTATAATTTGTATTTGATTCATATCTGTATAATTTATCCATATCTGATTCATCTTATGTCCTAACAATATCCATAATCCTAAGTCCTAACCGTATTCGTATCATTTTTTTTCCTGATATGGATATCAAACTTTTATATCTGAACAAAATCCGCATCCATGATTTGGAAAGCGTTAGGGAATTACTGGATTAGTTCACCCTTTGTTGATTAATTTAACACTTGTCATTTTTTTAAAAAATTTTATAATGATACCCAATTTGCTTATTGCATGCTTATATGTTGCAAGTAGTGGTGCTAATGGTTTTGGATTATCCAAATAAGATCTGGATCCGAATTGAATCCTGGTTTGGATATGATATTTTCAGTCTATAGGATTTAAAATGCCGACCTGGATATCGTAATCTGGATTTAGATCTGGTTTCGGAGCCTATTCTAGTTTTGGATCCGGGTCCAGGTCTCTAAAGATGCTCTCCCGTGGATGAGGAGTCACATCTCCCTTGGATGATGGTGATGCTTCCCGTGTGTAGAGGTGTTGCAGGTTGTGATCAGGAGTCATATTAAGAAGTAGCATGAAGAACTGAAACTTAGACCTTGTCACTATTAAGGTGTCTCGAGTCCTCGTCCCAACTTAACTATGAATATTGTGTGTTCAGTAATCCAAGGAAAGTATTCAGATAGATTCTGGACCCATTAGTTAATATTAAGCTTAGTTATCCATACTCAACCAATTGACATTAATCTACTCTTATATGAGATTCCTACCCATATTTTTTTCCTGTTGTATCCAATTGTATCATATCTGGTTCGTCCAAAATCGAAAGTGTATCCATATACAATTTTTTTGATATGGTTATGCTTTTTTTATTTGTGAACAATATCTGTATCCATGACATGAAATCAAATGGGGATACAATAATACCCAAATGTGATAGGCATTTGCTTCAGTTGCACTCTTAGTTGCTACTCGCATTTGCCACTTTAAAAGCTAAGCATTAGAAAGTATATTGGCCCTTTACAAAGCTAAGCATAACAAAGTTTCTTGGCCCTTACAAAGCTAATCATATTGATCTCATATCATGGGTTGGATTCGCTTCGAGAGGAACCCACAAACACCTTCATTTGTACTTTGTTTCTAGGGGAACTGAGGCCTCCATTTGTGAAGACAAACCTTTATCATAATATTCTACCATTTTTATTGATAAGAATGTAAATATATACAATACAACCCACTCACAACATGACTCGTACATTATCTCCCCACAAACCCCACTTACTCACACAAACAACTCAAGACAAGACTAATTTCATATATCTAATGACTAGCTAGGCAGATAACACTCCTTCCTTCCTGAAACAAACCTTGTCCTCAAGGTTTAATATGCTTCAATAGTTCTAGACTTCTAGTGTGCTGTAGTGGCCATCCAATTCCCATGTCCACATAGCATAGCACAAATGCTTATGCTTCTCCGTTGTTGTACATCTCAGCTTCCCAAAATTTCATTCCAAAATAAGTGGTTAAAAAAATCGATATTGGCTCTTGGGACCTGAGACTTCGTATTGAACTTCCTTTGTCTTGGGAACTTCTTTCTCACCATTTTGGGAATATAAGAGGTCCATCACATACCTTGGCTCATGGATCCATTACCTTGATCAACAAGGCTTGAGCTATTGAAACCATCTCGATGCTCCCCAATCCCGATTGTTGAAGAGTTTATCGAAGCAGGAATTGATGGTTTCACTTTCACAGAATTGTGTACTTTCCAAACAAACTATGGTACATACTACAGAGTCAGACAAAATTTTCATGCCACTGAGAAAAGACATCTATGGTTGGACTTTTGTCATTCATATCAACTAAGATATTCTTGTAGAAGGCCTAACAATCTCTTCACTTTCACAGACTTGTGTAGTTCAAGTTCATTTTGATGATACAGTCAGATAGTATTATAGTTACAGGGAAGAGACATCTATGATTTTCTTAGCCATTATTATTAATTTAAAAATTGGCTTCCATGGGCTTCCATGCCTTAATTAATTCACTTAGAGTACATCTCTTGTGCATACTTTTAATGTATATATTTTATGTAAACCCTCATGGCCATCGTTGGCCTTCCTGTCGCTTCTGGCCAAGCATCTTTTGTTGGACAAAATGAGGTGGAAAACCACTTTTGGCAAATCAGCAAGTTCAGGAGCAAGTGTATGAACATGCACACAAGCTAAGAATGGATTGCGGCGGATGCAACGGCGAGCCGTGCTCTTAAAGTAGTGATCTTTCATCTCTTTGACCTAACTGACTGAGCAACAAGTGCAGCATAGTGAGGAGTTGGGCACAATAACTTGCTGGTCTTCTACGTTTATATTTTCATATCAATTGTGCTACAGTAGTCTTTGTTGAGTGTTTTGGTATTATCTTTTTGTAGTAATGGAGGTTATGTTTGTGATTTCAGCATTTCAGGGAATGCTATTCTGGAGAAGTCAGATTTGGAGCCAGCGTTGAAGGCCCTTAAGGATCGGCTGATGACAAAAAATGTGGTAGGTGAATGTGGTCCTTAAATATACTTGTTTTATGCATACCTATAAAGAGCTCTCAGATATTCTGAGATATTGTTGGATCCACTTGATGAAATATCATTATGTCATTTGAAGGCGGAGGAAATAGCTGAGAAGCTTTGCGAGTCTGTAGCAGCTAGCCTTGAAGGAAAAAAGCTGGGCTCATTTACGAGAGTTTCTTCAACTGTCCAGGTTTCTTTTTTCTTCCTTGATGCTTCCTTGTTGGCTTTGTTTTCCTCTGACGGACCTTACTTATTTCTGTATTCTGATGTTTGACAATGACTATAGACTGCAATGGAGGAGGCTCTTCTACGCATTTTGACTCCTAGGAGATCCATTGACATTTTGCGAGATGTACACGCTGCTAAGGAGCAAGGGAAGCCGTATGTTGTAGTCTTTGTCGGTGTCAATGGAGTTGGAAAGTCTACCAATCTTGCTAAGGTTATTATTTTGTTCTTTTTTGTTATCATTTTCTGCCTGTTGCCAATCCCGAATGGTATATTGGGTTTCTTCTTGTTGTTGCGTCTTTGTCAGCTCAGTTGTTATAGACATAATTGATAATGTTATTACTGTTTAACCTATATGATGTAGGTAACTTATATTTGTTCATTTAATGCTATGCCACAGGTTGCATACTGGCTCTTGCAGCATAATGTCAGCGTTATGATGGCAGCTTGTGATACATTTAGGTCTGGTGCTGTTGAACAGCTCCGTACTCATGCTCGCAGACTCCAGGTATGTTATACTCCCCCTTCTCGTGTCACAAGTTTTGGTTGGTTGTGTTAACCGACATTGAAACATCTATTTTTTTTCCTACTTGCTTGCCGTGCTGGTTTTAGGCACCCATGGATTACATACACCACAATAAATCTGATTTATTTGGAGAAGCAAATAGCAGCACAGTCCAATACCACTGTAAACATCTGTTTGTTAAATCACTTCACTATATACGCACATTCGTTCTTCTCCTGGAAATGTATGTTTTGGAAACAGTACAAGCAATTGTATGAAGCACAATTGGCCAACTAATTTCTGTATACCTGATGGATTAAATATGTCTCTAGATACTGTTTGCGAGTTGATAAGATTCGTGTTTCGTTTTGTTCATGGTAGACATTTATTTTAAAATATTGTGTAAATTTTTGTTCTAATCATGTTTTTACATTTCGTAGATTTGTATTTTACTCAATTTTTCTTATCTAGAAGTAATGTAGGAATGTCCTGAATGAAATTGCTATCTGGCATGTTTGTCAGTGTTATTTTAGGCTTCCATTTGGAAAAATGATATTCTTTGTAGAAACAAAGTAAGTGGTTACAAATGCCTTGCAGATACCTATATTCGAGAAAGGCTATGAGAAAGATCCTGCTGTTGTGGCAAAGGAAGCTATCCAAGAAGCTACTCGTAATAATTCTGATGTTGTTCTTGTTGACACTGCTGGCAGGATGCAGGTACAAAGCGACTGATTTACGTTGCTACGTAATTAATATAAATTCTGATAGCGTAGTTATTAGATTGGGTAGTTTTGCATGTTATTTATGAATTGATATTATGTTTTCAGGATAACGAGCCATTGATGCGAGCACTCTCAAAGCTTATCAATATGAACAACCCAGACTTGGTGCTCTTTGTTGGAGAGGCACTGGTCGGAAATGATGGTGTCGATCAACTGTCGAAGTTCAACCAGGTTAGACTTCCTTCTGGTTTGGGGATTCTAAACATTTTCCTGTAGGGATTTCAAGAGTACAGTGAAATAATAGCACATATAATAAGTATCACCTGAAAGCTTTCTTTTGCTAACTGCTGGTTGTAATGCATTCGTTTACATGCAGAAATTAGCAGACTTCTCTGCAGTGCCCAATGCTCGGTTGATTGATGGCATTCTGCTCACCAAGTTTGACACAATTGATGACAAGGTCCATATTTACGTGATTTCAATTTTATGCTTACTGATTGTATTTTCATTATTTGCTCAAAATTTTCAATCTTTTTGCAGGTCGGAGCAGCACTTTCAATGGTTTACATTTCTGGAAGCCCCGTCATGTTTGTTGGCTGTGGTCAATCTTATACCGACCTTAAGAAGCTCAATGTCAAGTCCATAGTCAAAACCCTCCTAAAATGAATGTTATGTACTCTTATCCACACTGCTACTTATGTTTGTGAACTCGATCTCCAATGATCTCACTGTCTTGGCTTTGCTACTCAATAAGTATCTGTTGCAAATATATTTTATCTGCGTCGTATGGGGACCCATTGTTGTCTTTCTTACCAATGTAGTCGATGCTCATGTTCGATCCAGAAAAGAAAAGAAAAGTTGCACCTGGAACAATGCACTGAAATTTTTAGAGTAGATAATTGTAATGAGCTACCAGCACTGATCCTTGGATGGAGATGTGTGATGCCATCAGTTCTATCTTGCTATTTAACTTTGTGGGTTATAACAAAATTCAGAGATTATCTAAGGATTTTAGAACAATCCTTCTTTAGGTGAACAAGTAATGAGGAAAGTTATAATTACCTAGATTTCAGAAATGCCATCTTTACTACGCGAGGGGAGATGTTTTAGATACTTGTGTTTTGCAGTATCTCGTTTGATCTCCCGGGCAAGCATTTTTCTTCTCGACTCCAGCATTTTTCTTCTCGACTCCTGAATTTGAGGATGTTCTTGCGAAACTATTTCGCAGAAATTATTAGGTAAACCATGTCCTCCGTCTCATTTTCCTTTTTTTTTTTTTCTTTCCTTCCTTATTTGATCCACCAGGTTACTCATCTGCTACTGCCAAATGCCTTTAGGAGTTTTGAAACTTGTTGGAGCGAGAGTTTTGAACTTGATGCTGTTCCACAGTGATACAAGCCAACAGCTATCCTCTTGAGCAGAAACACGGTACTCCTGCAGTGCAGTCCTTCCTTTTTGCGCAAGTAGCAGTAGCAGTAGCAGTAGCAGCAGCAGCAGCAGGACAGACCACCAAGAATCATCCAGACCAAGTACCAACCATGGCCATGTGGGGGCCAAGCAGCAGCTGTCATGCATCAGGAAAAAAAAAGAGAGTACCGTTTGTCTATTGAAAATCAAATAGGAATTCGAACTTAAACATTTTTTTCTAGACTTAATTTCAATACGTTCCCCTAAACTAGGCAAATGTTAAAGGTTACCCCCTTTTTACTAAGGATCACCAACTTAATTTTTTTAAAAAATTACAAGTTTGACATTTTCAAAATACTAAGGGCCACCAAGTTTGAAGAAGAGGATGGCTACAGTGACTGCAGGCCAAGCTTGCAGTCCTAAGTACATTGAGGACTGCAGGCCTAGCCCGCAGTCCCCAATTGATAGAAGCTCAGGGAGGAGCTCATTTGAAAATAGAGGATGGCTACAGTGACTGCAGGCCAAGCCTGCAGTCCCTTTATGTCAAATGTCTATAAACGCCTAATACCTGCAGTCCATGCAGTCCCTGTTTGCTCCATTTGGCATATGAGATTTTAGGCCAAGCCTGCAGTCCACGTCTAATACCATCAAACGTCTAGAAACACAAAAAACACATCAAAAGCCTGCAGTCCTGTATGTCCAAGCCCAAACCCAAATGCCTAATACCATCGGATGGGATTTGTTCATTCCCGGTATTAGCCTGCAGTCCATGTTTGCTCCATTTTGCTCCAAACCCAAACGCCTAATACACATCAAAAAAGACATCAAAAGCCTGCAGTCCTGTTTGCTCCATTTGACATATTGGATTTTGATGTGTTTTTGTGAAAAAAGAAGAAACGAAAAAAGAAATAAAGAAGGAGAAGGCGCCTTCAACATTCCGTGCCGACGTCGCGTACAGCAGCCGGAGGGGTGGGGGGTGCGAACGGGGAAGGGGGGGCTGTCGGAGGGGGGAGGGGATTTTGTGGAGGAGGTGGGAACGAACGGGCAGGGGGGTTTGGGTTTTGTTTTTTTTTTTCTTTTTTTTTTCTTCGGTAGTCCTTAGTAAAATGGTTCATTTTAGGTTGCCCTTAGTAAAAATATAAGTGTAGGATGGTTGCCCTTAGTAGGTTGGTGGCCCTTAGTAAAAAGGTGGTGGCCTTTAACATTTGTCCTAAACTATTACAATTTTTTAACTTAATACCGTAAACGTTTTTACTCGACAACTTGATATCACGTAACGTGTGTGGAGAGAGAGAGAAAGAGAGAGAGAGAGAGAGAGAGAGAGAGAGGGGAGGAGGGGGGAGGGGACGAGGAGAGAGAAAGGTGAATGGGCATGAATATTTTGTCTTTTTTTAAGTTGATGCGTATTAAAGTTTAGAATTTCAAGTTAAAAATATTCAATAGTTGAGGGTATTAAGTTAAAATTAAGTTAATTTTTTATTTAGGCCTTTGACTTATTTTGTTTAGGCCCTTTAAGAAAAATCAAAAGATGGGATGTGCATGTAATTGGCAATCCAACGACTTTTCATGACCGAGTTAAAAAATTAGGAACTCATAAGTTCCTTTAGGATTTTTGGAAAAAGGAAGTATATAAACAACAGTGGCCTATAAACTCATTTCCACTTCTCAGAAACAAGCACATAATAGTCGCATCAGATCTGCTATTTCCAAAGTCTATATACCAAACATGTCTCATTTTATATAAAATTGTGTGTTCCATTGATTATTTTTAAAAAAACAAATACCCATAATCAATGTGATCCATATTCTTAGGCATCGTTTGGTTCGCAGAATCATGGAATTAGGAAAAAAAAAAGTAATTACTTTTCTATATTGGGGGAATAGAGGAGGAAATGAAGTGATTTCCAATGGAAGAGAAATTAAGGCCTCCTTTGGCTCGCGGAAAGGAAATGAAAGGAAATCAAATCAAATCCTTGTACTTGGAAATTGTAATTTTTATCCGTTTTTCTTTCTGGTATTTGGAGAGGACAAGGAAATTAGATGGAAAAAATGAATTCGCTATAGTGAGAAAGTGAATCCTTAGTTGGATGGGGAACAACTTTCTCTCTTATTTTTTTTCCCATATGAGAATCATTTTGCTTTCCACGTACTTTCCTTTGACATCCAAAACATAGGAAATGAATGACTTTTCTTTCTCAACTCCATGATTCCGCATCAAACGAGGCCTAAGAAAAAAATAATTACATCCATCCAAACAAGGAATCAATTTTCCACGTTGAAGTATTCACTTTCATTTCTATTTTTTAGCATTTCCAAACATCGAAAAGAAAAATCAATAAAAATTGTAATTTTTCAAGAAATAAATTTACTTTCCATTTCTTTACGGAAACCAAACGAGGCCTTATTGGAGAGGGGTTATATTTGATATATAATTTTTGGGGACAACAAATTTACGCATGAAATGCTATGCCTATAACTCTCCTACAATCAAGGGATTACAATCGGCCACGTGACCGGCCTCCATTGGAGGAGAGAGAGAGGGGAGGTGGGGCGGATGGAGCTATGTTAGCAGGAGAAGAGTAGCTTGTAGAAAAGTTATAAAGGGTTGATAGTAAACTAACATTATTGTTGCACAACTACAACAATAAGAAAACAACAATGCATGATTAGCAAACTCCTCAATGAGTAATGGCCTTTGTCTTTTCTTAGGGAAAGCAACAAAGATATCAAGATGGCATGATAAGTGGCCCATGCCACGTACCTTGCTTATTTTGCTACGAGCATGGCCGGCTCTGAGTTTATGGGACCCTAGACAAATTTTTAAAATGGAACCCATACATAATATAAAAAAATGAACTAAAAGTAAATTCTAAAAAATGTTACAGCCAAGAATTGAACCTAAGACCTTTAGTGTACAAGTTTAACATACTAACATTACATCACATTTGTTTTGTGATAAAGGAGGGTGATGTTATATGTTAGTTCTATTTTCGATACAAGATTACTAATATATATATATATATATATATAGGGAGCGGATCAAAAGCCCCCCTTAGAAAGTCCCCCAAAAATTTCCCTCACTCTAATTCGTAATATTAATGTTAATATTAATGTTAATATTAATGTTAATGTTAATATTAATGTTAATATTAATTTTAATGTTAATATTAAATTTTTTTAAAAAATTTTTATATTAATGTTAATGTTATTGTTAATACTAATGTTAATGTTAATATTAATGTTAATATTAATTTTAATGTTAAGTTTAATGTTAATTTTAGTATTTAATATTAATATTAACATTAATATTAATATTAACATTAATATTAACATTAAATTATGGATTAGAGTGAAGGGGGTTTTTGGGGGGCTTTCTAAGGGGGACTTTTGATCCGCTTCCATATATATATATATATATATATATATATATATATATATATATATATATATATATATATATATATAAATTAACTTTTTTGGGGCCCCCAAATTTCATGGGGTCCTGGGCGGTCGTCCTGGCCGCCCTGGGCCAAGGCCGGCCCTGGCTATGAGTTCGACAACATAAATTCAAATAAGAACTCAAAACAAGAATTTATAATATGTATGGATTTAAATACACTGAAAGTATATATATATTTTACTTCCTTGAAAGAAAAAAAGAAAGAAAAAAAGAATCAATAAATGAGATATAATCCAACTACGTTTCATGTCTAAAAACTAAGAACTCATTCTAGGATTTTTGTTTTGGGGCTATAGAGCTCTACGCATCTTTTTTTCATGACCAGAATGAAATGGAACTTGGTTGTTAGTTGGTTGTTAGAGCATCTCCAACCCTATTGTGACTTTGGAAAAAAGTTAATGCCACATAGGAATGACAAAATTTTATTCAAAAGTTCTTCTCCAATGCAATTGTCAAGTCAATTGTGAAGCTTATGTGGCAAAAATTAAAGAAGACATTGTGAAGTTGAATGTCTTGTTCTAGACAATGCACTTGACAATGTCTTCTCTTCCATGTCATCAATTATGAATAAAAAATATTAGAAAAAAGAAAGAAGATGAGTAGTTGTCTTAAAAGTTGTCTTAGAAGTTGGAAAAAATACTTTTTATTGTCTCCTCAATACTTTTGCATTGGAGAGAGTTTTTCTATCTCATTGTCTTTTGAGATATAATTTTGCCACATAAACAAGACATTGTCTTGTGGCTCATGCCACATAGGAGCCACCTAAGACTCACAACACTTAACAAGACAATAGGGTTGGAGATGCTCTTAGACCATCTCCAATGGTGATTTCTAAAATTGAGTTCTTATCCTACTTGGCATTGTACTTTAAGGAAATTTCTATCCTAGTTGGAAGAGTTTCTACATAGAAATTATACACATACAAAAAATGCTCTCCAATGGTTCTCCATTTCTATCCTATGTGTCATATAGTAAAAGGACTAATTTAATGGTGTGGGGCCCAATAATAATTGTCATGAGAGATAGGAGAATTTCTATGAGAGTTTCTACATGTAGAAACCTTCCTAGAAAGTTTCCATCCTACATCATTGCCACCTAGGATAGAAATGGTGATAGAAACTACTATTGGGAGAAGTTTTTTCTAAAATGGATTTCTTCCATAGAAATAGGGAAGATAGAAACCCCCATTGGAGATGGTCTTAGAGAGTGAAATCTGATGGAGAGGTGAAAGGAAATTGTAATTGCCAAGCAACCCTTTACAATATCCAAAAATTTTCAAGGTAGATTACCAATGCTATTCTCAATTTATTACAATTTTAAAAAATAAAATTTATAGTTTTCCTTATGAATCAAGGATAATTTTGGTAATCCATCTTGAAAATCCTTGGATATTTAAAAGTCTTCTCGGTAATTGCAACACCCGAGGTGAAAATGACCACACAAAAAAATTGCATGACTACTACGATGATGTTTAACTTCCACCATTTATTAAATAGAATGTATAATATGCTCTTATTCCAGTTCGAATCCGAGTAAATAGAACTGATGCCACCCACGTCAGCTACTTGGACTAGAGTATGTTCTACTGAACAAATCTTAGTCATTCAGACCAACCGATTGGACCGATCAACCAGTAGCTTTAATTTTGCGGCTAGTTTAATACCGACCCATTTTTTTTTCCAAAAATTTGGTCAACCGGTTGAACTGGCCGGTCAAACCATCGAACCGTATGAACCAGTTCGATTTTGAACCGAATTGATCCTAACTTTTAGCTTTTGTTTTTTTACATGCAATCAAAGTTAACATATGTTATTCCCTTGGCGAACAATCGATGGAAAACCACGAATTCAGAAACTATTGTAAAGACAATGTTTCCAGCAACAACACCTTAAAGAAGGTGATGTTGTATTACGGGAATCTAAAAAGATTTCGTAATATTTCTCGAAGGCAACAGAACCGTATTACTTCTAAAGAGAAGCGACGGTATTCTCGAAGGCAACAGAACCGTATAACTTCTAAAGAGAAGCGACGGTATTCTCGACGGCAACAGAGGAAGAAGAAAGCCTGCTGGGGTGAAAGATCACCGGCGCTCAAAGCTATATCCGTCTTACGGACAAGCCTCCAGGAACCAGCAAGTTCGAAGAGAACTTTAGAACGCTGGCCAAAAATGTCGACGACTCCTCGGAATAGCAGCAGCACTTCTCTCTCTCTCTTTGAAAATTTTCTGTGTATTTTCTGTAACCCTGGAGAGAGGAGATGCTGCTGATATTATAGGCACGAGGTGGGCTTTTCAAATTCTGAACGCACGTCCTGGTTTAATGCCAGATCCGGATTTTCTGGATCTGAGCCATTTCCGGATCTGAGCCCACAAGACCCGCGGACGTTACATAATTTGAACGGCCCACTCGACCCGCTCGACCCGCTCGACCCGTACGACCCGTACGTCCCGTACGCTCCGTACGCTTCGTACGCCTCGCACGCCACGCACGCCACGCAGACGTCCCGTACGCTCCGTACGCTTCGTACGCCTCGCACGCCACGCACGCCACGCACGCCACGCAGAGGCTCGCGCACGAGCGCAACTAAAGCGCACAATGCGCCTTGCAACGAGCTGTAGTGCCATCAAAGTGCCATCAAAAAGCCACAATAAGCCTCAAAAGCCCATTAGCCCAAGCCCAAGCCCGAGCCCGAGCCCGAGTCCGAGTCCGAGTCCGAGTCGCTAAGCCCCTTCGGGGCTTAGCTCCAATAGATTTAAATCTATTTTCATTTGGCCAAAAGTTGGTTTCTTATTCTCACCTCTATGTAAAATCCCCCCACATGGCACCCTCCATTGGTGTCACGCCCCAGATCCAGAATACTGGAGAGCGGGGGCAGACACAGCCAGCTACGTATATTGAAATAGAATACATCTCAACTATACGGTCACGGCTGTCTGGATATGAGGGTTTACTACAAGCCAGCAGTCTCTTAATGTCAAGCCTATTGTCTCAATCTCAAGCAATTAACAGAGTTACAAGATGTTAGAGCATCAAATATATATATATAAGGCGTCCCAAATATTACATATTGGATGATCATGAAGCTAGTCGTACAAAATGATAGGACTAGCAAGAGTTCAGTCGTACATGATCAACCCTAGGATTTGTTAATCATGTTTACAGCCCGTAGGCAGACAGTAAGTAAATGTGCATCGAGCTAACAGATGCTCGTCGGCTAAACGCCTCAAAAGAATGAATTTACATATAAGTGGGTGAAGACAAAAAAGAAAACCCACTCGTAACCCGGGTTCCGTCTAGTGTTCACCATTGGGCTGGAAGCTTGGTAGATCCTCGGGAGCTGCTCCGAAATCTAGCCACACAAAACCAGCTGGGTCAAACCCCAGAAAGAGCAAGTGCCACAAAGGAGGCCACAAATAAGAACAAAAGCCAGCATATCAGAACATAAGAAATAAAGGAAGTACAAGTAATAAAAATACACAGAGCGATAAACGACTAGGGATGTAGAACCATTCCGGGAGCCAGGTTACAATCCTTAAACCAAACAAGGACCGGGATTGTACCCCTTCGCCTGAGTAGTTCACCGTCTCTACCCATTTATCGTTAGGGATAAGTAAAACAATCATGATCAAGAGTTCCAGGTGCAGGGGCTAGACAAAACTTAAACGGGGCTGGACACCATTCATCCACAATCGGCCAAGCAAGTACTACGGCTTACTACTTTAACTAACTAGGGTTATCACAAGCCTAATTACTAACAAGATGCAAGTGAGAAACTCCCAGTCCCAAGCCCTGCAGACCATCCAGTTATCCTTCCGCGGGTTGAGAGTATAGGTGGGTACATCGCCCGGGAGACAAATGTACCCTTAGGTGACTTAGAGGTGCAACACATGACAGTGTGCTGGAAATGTGCTCTACTCATCGGCAAGCTACAAGTCCATTAATGCCTCCAGATAACGAGACTGCCTGTGACCGGGAATTCTCCATGTTCTAATTTGGTCTACTCATTACCTAGTCCAATTTTAGTGTGAGTCCCTTGTCGTGGTACCCAGGGGATCACGTCCTAGGCATGATGCAAGACTGGACAAGTAGCTTAAGCAAGCACAGGACGCACACCCACGGTGTCATGTCAAGTAGCAAGTCAGGTGAGCCTACCGCAGTAGCCCAAATTATCAATTCATCAGGTCATGGTCTCTTGTCGAGTTACATGTTGCCAAGTCATGTTCAAGTCATCAGGTCGGTTTACAAGTTGCAGGTTGAAGAAAAATAACAAGTCACAAAAACTCCAATTTGTGTCCAAGCATGTCAAGCCCAATCAAGTGATGTAGTGGACATTAAACATCAAAAGCTCCAATAAAACCAAATGGAGAATCCCAGAGAAAACATTAAAATCACGGGGGAGTAAGGCAAACAGAAGAGCGCGCGCGTAAGGCCTTGGGCGGCTCGCGTAAGGGAACAGGGGCAAGCGCGCAATGGAACGGGAGAGGGACCCACATGCAAAATGGCGGCTGAAACAAGGGGGGGCCACACGCGCAGAGCGCGCGCGTAAGGCAGCGAGAAAAGAGGGGGGGGCCACGCACGTGGACGTGCGTAGAGGAGGTGCTGCTCCCGCGCACAGCAAAAAAAGGGAGGGCCCCACGCTGGCGCCAGCAGCTGGGAACGGGAGAGGGCCCCACACGCGCAGAGCGCACGCGCGTAATGCAGCGAGAAAAAGGGGCCCACTGCTTGCGTAGAGGCTGCGCGGCTGCCGCGTAGAGCTAGGGGCCCGCTGCTTGCGTAGAGGCTGCGCAGAGGGGAAAAGGGGGAGGGGGCGCCCCCCACACGCGCAGAGCCGCTCGCGTAAAGCGCTGGCCGCTGGCAGCACGCGTAGCGGCTGCAACCGCATGGCGTAACACCACTGGTGTTGCCAACAAAGGGAAATGAGGAGTTCTTCTCCTACCTCTAGCTGAGAGGAAGAACCCAACCCCTAAAACTTGCAAAATCCATAACTTTCTCATTTTAAAACGAAATCAGATTTCGTAAAGACTAAAGTTGTATAAAACTTAATTCTCCACAACATAAAAACCTCAAAACCATCCAAATCAAGTTTATTAAATGAATTTCAAGGAAAACCGAGATTAATGAAAAGTTAGATCTAGAGAGATCCATGCTTCAAATCAAGAAGTTCCAAGTTCTAATATTGTTCTAAACTAGCTAAACAAACTTTCGAACAAGAAGAATCATGGTTTCTTTTCTTTTGATGGCAAGATGCACTTGCCTATGGTGGAGTTAAAGGGTTTTAAGAGGAAGAAGAAGAAGAGGATGCTGGTGGTGTTGATGTTAATGAAGAGAGAGAATGGTAGGTAAGGTTATTAATGGGTGGTGGTGTGGTGGAGGTAAGGGATAGTGTAGGTTAAAGTGATCCATAGCAATTCCGACCAAAGCAAGCCAGGCCGAACCCTCCAAGGGCCCATCTCCTATGAAATAATAATAATAATAATAATAATAAAAAATTAAACCCAAATCCGTAATGCAACCCAATAAGTTAATAAAGTCGGCCCAAGGCCAAATACGGGAAATACAGGAAAATAATTACCAGAAAATTCAAGAAAATTCCAAATGCGCACAGGAATACGAAATACGGGAACCGAAGGTGACAACTCTACCCACCTTAAAGGAATTCCGTCCTCGGAATTAAATCAAGGAGTTAGAGATTGCCACGACAAGCTACACTAACCACAGACAGACTAAGCAGGCAATCATACAATCATACATTCAAGCAAGGATGGAGAAGGCGTAAGGCACAAGGAAGACATTATACCTTACGAGTCAAACAGGTAGGGATATCGCGATCGGATGTCGTCCTCACGCTCCCATGTTGACTCACCCAGAGAGTGATGACCCCAAGCAACACGGACTAAGTTAATAGTCTTGTTCTTGAGCGTCTTTTCTCTCCGGTCCAATATAGACACGGGCCTCTCCTCATACGAAAGGTTGGTACCAACAACCAATTCCGAATGATCTAGGATATGGCTCGGGTCCGGGATGTACCGTCTTAATTGGGACACATGGAATACATCATGTACCTCACTTAGCGACGGCGGAAGAGCGAGACGATAGGATACATCACCTACTCGCTCTAGAATATCGAACGGCCCTATATACCTAGGACTAAGCTTTCCCCGTACGCCAAAACGAATGACGCCACGGGTAGGCGAGATCCTAAGGAATACATGGTCGCCGACGGCAAATTCTAAGGGACGCCGATGAGCATCGGCCCAATGGCGCTGGCGATCCTGAGCAACTCGGAGGTGTTCTCTGACTTTCCTGACCACTTCAACCGTCTGAGAAATCAGTTCTGGACCGAGCATCTGCCTCTCTCCAACATCGTCCCATGCTAACGGAGATCTGTACTTCCTGCCATACAGAGCCTCGAAGGGAGCCATCTGGATACTGGCCTGGAAACTATTGTTGTACGAGAATTCCACCAGGTGCAGGTGATCCTCCCACGAACCACCGAAGTCATGAGTACATGACCGTAACATATCTTCGAGAGTTTGTATAGTACGCTCTGACTGCCCATCTGTTTGCGGGTGATACGCTGAGCTGAACTTGAGACGAGTCCCCAAACTTTGATGAAGACTGCGCCAGAAGTGCGATGTAAATCTCGTATCCCTGTCTGATACTATGCTGACTGGCACTCCGTGAAGTCTGACAATCTGCCTGAGATACATCTCTGCTAGCTGTGCCGTCGACTGTCCAACTCTAAATGGAAGAAAGTGTGCCACCTTGGTAAGCCTGTCCACAATGACCCAAATAGCATCTCTGCCTGCCGGAGACCTGGGTAATCCAGTCACGAAATCCATGGTTATGTGTTCCCATTTCCATTCTGGGATCGGTAAAGGTTGAAGAAGTCCAGCTGGCCTCTGATGTTCAGCCTTGACCTGTTGGCAAACCAAACATCGAGAGACATACCGGGCTATCTCCCTCTTCATACCATTCCACCAAAAGTGCTGACGAATATCTCTGTACATCTTCGTGCCGCCTGGGTGAATGGAGTACTGCGAACTGTGAGCCTCTGCCATGACTTCCTGTCTGATATCTCCACTGGGTACACAAAGACGCGAGCCGTGTCGAAGTGTACCATCTTTATGAATACATAACTCTGGCCTTCTTCCCGCTTCACACTCAGCTCTGAGCTGCTGAATCTTGGAATCTGTTAACTGTGTTGTCCGGATCCTCTCAACTATGGTGGACTGAATCTGCAAGCTAGCCATCATGGCCACATTGGAAGGGAGGACAACTTCAATTCCCATCTTCTGAAGATCTGCCAATAGATCTGGTTGTGCCGTCAGGAAATAAACTCCGGCTCTCCTGCTCAATGCATCTGCTACCACGTTGGCCTTCCCTGGGTGATACTGCAAGTTCACATCATAGTCCACAAGTAGCTCGAGCCATCTTCTCTGCCGCATATTAAGATCTTTCTGGGTGAAAACATATTTCAGGCTCTTGTGGTCAGTGAATATCTCCACTCTGTCTCCGTACAAATAGTGTCTCCAAAGCTTCAGAGCAAACACTACCGCGGCCAATTCCAAGTCGTGGGTCGGGTAATTCTTCTCATGATCACGAAGTTGACGTGATGCATAAGCAATTACCTTCCCATGCTGCATCAAAACACATCCCAATCCTCTGCCTGAAGCGTCGCAATAAACTGTGAATCCTCCGGTCCCATCTGGAAGTGTGAGAATGGGAGCCGTAATCAAACCTCGCTTCAACTTCTCAAATGATTCCTGACACTCTGCTGTCCAAACAAACGGCACATCCTTGCGGGTCAACTGGGTCATCGGCGCTGAAATCCTTGCAAAATCTGAGACGAACCGTCGGTAGTAGCCGGCCAATCCTAGAAAGCTGCGAACCTCTGCCACTGAACTGGGTACTGGCCATGACTCGATAGCCACAATCTTCTGGGGATCCACTTCCACTCCTCCTCTGGTAATGATGTGACCCAAGTACGAAATGCGATCGAGCCAGAACTCGCATTTACTGAACTTGGCGTACAACTGGTGCTCTTTGAGAATCTGGAGAACAACTCTGAGATGCTGCTCATGCTCTGCTTCACTCTTGCTGTAGACCAGGATGTCATCAAGGAACACTATCACAAACTGATCCAAGTAAGGCATGAAAATACGGTTCATGAGATCCATGAACACTGCCGGCGCATTGGTTGCTCCAAAGGGCATAACTAGAAACTCCCAATGCCCGTACCTAGATCTGAACGCCGTCTTCGGGATGTCCTGCTCTCTAACTCTGATCTGGTGGTATCCTGACCGCAAGTCTATCTTCGAGAAAACTGAAGCCCCTTTGAGTTGATCAAACAAGTCATCTATCCTCGGGAGAGGGTATCTGTTTTTGATTGTCACTGAATTCAAGGTACGATAATCTACACATAGCCTAGACGTACCATCCTTCTTTTTCACAAGAAGCATTGGGGCTCCCCAAGGCGATCCACTAGCACGAATGAATCCCTTGGTTCTAAGTTCTTCAATCATATTGTACAAGATCTCTAACTCTGAAGGTGCCATTCTGTAGACTCGCTCTGATACTGGTGCTGTCCCAGGAATCAAGTCTATGGTGAACTCGATCTCCCGCTCTGGCGGCATCCCTGGAAGTTCCTCTGGAAAGACATCTGGAAACTCTTCAACTATCCGGGGCAACTGCACTGCTGCTACTGCCATCCGCAATACTGGAGGAGATGGCTCTACGGCGCCTCTGGAAAAGGAGAACTCTGGCTCCCCGGGAATACTAAAGACAACTCTGCCAACATGGCAGTCTATCCTAGCATAATGGTTCCTCAACCAATCCATGCCTAGGACTACATCATAGTCTGCCATAGGGAATTCTATGAATCTAGCGGGGAACTCTCTACCGCTAACTACGATCCGACACGAGGAAAACACTCGATCTACTCCCACAAGACCATTACCAGTAAGTATATTGAGCCTCACTGATAATGACTCGGGCTCCAATCCTATCCGTGTCGCGAATCGTGCAGACATGAATGAATGTGATGCACCAGAATCAAATAATACAGATGCTGGAAAGGTGTTGACGAGAATAGTACCTGCCACTACCTCACCTGGTGCAACTTCTTCTTCCATGGTCATCATCATAGCCTGACCTCTAGCTGCGGGTCCCCTCTGCTGGAAACCTCTCTGCCTGCTCTGCACTGGAGCCTGGGTGAACTGCTGCTGGTTCTGCTGCTGGAAGGCCTGGGCCTGGGTCGCCAATGGCCTCGGGTACTGCTGTTGCTGCTGAGGTACTGGTGCCGGTCCTCTAACCGATGGACTGGTTAGGTTGGACGAGGATGAGCTACCCCTATTCGGGCAGGCTCCTATCTTGTGATCAGCCGCTCCACAAGCCAGGCACAATCCCTGCGCCCTCCGACACTCTGCCACTACATGGCCCGGCTTCCCGCAATGAGAACATCCCACCGCGGAAGACTGCTTCTGCTTCTGCTGCTGCGGGTACGTCGGGATCGAATGCTGAACCGACGTCACTGAGGCCGCCCGCCTCGGAGTTCCAATGGTTATACCCCTAGCTGCCGGGGTTGGGGCTGATGATTGGTGCATCTGACTATGGGACCGCTTCCTGCCTCCGGTCCTGTCCACAATTCTCTGGGAGGTGTACTCATGCCTCCTAGCCGCCCTCAATACTGCGTCGAACGTCTGGTGCTCGAACTGCTCAACTGCCAACAAGATTTCTAAATGCAGCCCCTGCTGGAACCGCTGGGCCTTATCATACTCGGTTGCCACCAAGGTGGGGGCAAACCTACTCAGTCTAGAAAACTCGGTCGCATAGCCATCGACCGTCCTGCCGCCTTGCTTCAAGTTGGTAAATCTGGTCTGCAAATCGTACCGAGCCACAGCATCAAAGTACTTCGTCTGGAATCTCTCTCTGAACGTCGTCCAAGTAACTGGTGCCGCCAATCCCATGGCCTGAGCTGCCCACCAATCGCGAGCCAAGTCTAACAACTGTAGCCGTACCACCGCCACCTTCTCATTCTCAGGTGTCCTAGCTGCTTCTAGAACCACCTCGATATCCTGAAGCCAAGCATCCGCGGCAACCGCATCTTCACTGCCGTCAAAGAAGGGAGGGTTCAAGCGCTTGAAACTGTTGGCTGCCTGATTTCCTGGATGACCGCCTCTGGTCAAGGCATCTGCCACAGTCTGGTGCAAGGCGTCTCCGCGACGATCCTGGGAAGCTATCAAGGTTCTGATGAGGCCTACTAGGGTGCCATTATCTGGCTCAGCGGGCTGGACGGGCCGAACTGGTGACTCTCCTCCAGTAGGTATTACCCTGGAGGCGACTCCGGAATGCTGGGCTTGATCTCCAGGTTGCTGCTGGCCCACGGGAGGTGCTCCACCCTGTTGATTGACGGGGTCAGGTACAGTGCCGCTGAAGAAGACGACACAGGAAAACAATGAGGAAGGACCAGGAAGGATCAATGAGACAAGCATGTAATCAGGGCAAGGATTTCAGGGATTTGAAAATACGGGTGGAGATCAAGGACGAATACTGATTGAGACATCTAACGGTAAACCCTCACATTTCTTGATTGACAAGACCTGCATGGGCCACCACTTAAACCGTGTCACGCCCCAGATCCAGAATACTGGAGAGCGGGGGCAGACACAGCCAGCTACGTATATTGAAATAGAATACATCTCAACTATACGGTCACGGCTGTCTGGATATGAGGGTTTACTACAAGCCAGCAGTCTCTTAATGTCAAGCCTATTGTCTCAATCTCAAGCAATTAACAGAGTTACAAGATGTTAGAGCATCAAATATATATATATAAGGCGTCCCAAATATTACATATTGGATGATCATGAAGCTAGTCGTACAAAATGATAGGACTAGCAAGAGTTCAGTCGTACATGATCAACCCTAGGATTTGTTAATCATGTTTACAGCCCGTAGGCAGACAGTAAGTAAATGTGCATCGAGCTAACAGATGCTCGTCGGCTAAACGCCTCAAAAGAATGAATTTACATATAAGTGGGTGAAGACAAAAAAGAAAACCCACTCGTAACCCGGGTTCCGTCTAGTGTTCACCATTGGGCTGGAAGCTTGGTAGATCCTCGGGAGCTGCTCCGAAATCTGGCCACACAAAACCAGCTGGGTCAAACCCCAGAAAGAGCAAGTGCCACAAAGGAGGCCACAAATAAGAACAAAAGCCAGCATATCAGAACATAAGAAATAAAGGAAGTACAAGTAATAAAAATACACAGAGCGATAAACGACTAGGGATGTAGAACCATTCCGGGAGCCAGGTTACAATCCTTAAACCAAACAAGGACCGGGATTGTACCCCTTCGCCTGAGTAGTTCACCGTCTCTACCCATTTATCGTTAGGGATAAGTAAAACAATCATGATCAAGAGTTCCAGGTGCAGGGGCTAGACAAAACTTAAACGGGGCTGGACACCATTCATCCACAATCGGCCAAGCAAGTACTACGGCTTACTACTTTAACTAACTAGGGTTATCACAAGCCTAATTACTAACAAGATGCAAGTGAGAAACTCCCAGTCCCAAGCCCTGCAGACCATCCAGTTATCCTTCCGCGGGTTGAGAGTATAGGTGGGTACATCGCCCGGGAGACAAATGTACCCTTAGGTGACTTAGAGGTGCAACACATGACAGTGTGCTGGAAATGTGCTCTACTCATCGGCAAGCTACAAGTCCATTAATGCCTCCAGATAACGAGACTGCCTGTGACCGGGAATTCTCCATGTTCTAATTTGGTCTACTCATTACCTAATCCAATTTTAGTGTGAGTCCCTTGTCGTGGTACCCAGGGGATCACGTCCTAGGCATGATGCAAGACTGGACAAGTAGCTTAAGCAAGCACAGGACGCACACCCACGGTGTCATGTCAAGTAGCAAGTCAGGTGAGCCTACCGCAGTAGCCCAAATTATCAATTCATCAGGTCATGGTCTCTTGTCGAGTTACATGTTGCCAAGTCATGTTCAAGTCATCAGGTCGGTTTACAAGTTGCAGGTTGAAGAAAAATAACAAGTCACAAAAACTCCAATTTGTGTCCAAGCATGTCAAGCCCAATCAAGTGATGTAGTGGACATTAAACATCAAAAGCTCCAATAAAACCAAATGGAGAATCCCAGAGAAAACATTAAAATCACGGGGGAGTAAGGCAAACAGAAGAGCGCGCGCGTAAGGCCTTGGGCGGCTCGCGTAAGGGAACAGGGGCAAGCGCGCAATGGAACGGGAGAGGGACCCACATGCAAAATGGCGGCTGAAACAAGGGGGGGCCACACGCGCAGAGCGCGCACGTAAGGCAGCGAGAAAAGAGGGGGGGGCCACGCACGTGGACGTGCGTAGAGGAGGTGCTGCTCCCGCGCACAGCAAAAAAGGGGAGGGCCCCACGCTGGCGCCAGCAGCTGGGAACGGGAGAGGGCCCCACACGCGCAGAGCGCACGCGCGTAATGCAGCGAGAAAAAGGGGCCCACTGCTTGCGTAGAGGCTGCGCGGCTGCCGCGTAGAGCTAGGGGCCCGCTGCTTGCGTAGAGGCTGCGCAAAGGGGAAAAGGGGGAGGGGGCGCCCCCCACACGCGCAGAGCCGCTCGCGTAAAGCGCTGGCCGCTGGCAGCACGCGTAGCGGCTGCAACCGCATGGCGTAACACCACTGGTGTTGCCAACAAAGGGAAAGGAGGAGTTCTTCTCCTACCTCTAGCTGAGAGGAAGAACCCAACCCCTAAAACTTGCAAAATCCATAACTTTCTCATTTTAAAACGAAATCAGATTTCGTAAAGACTAAAGTTGTATAAAACTTAATTCTCCACAACATAAAAACCTCAAAACCATCCAAATCAAAGTTTATTAAATGAATTTCAAGGAAAACCGAGATTAATGAAAAGTTAGATCTAGAGAGATCCATGCTTCAAATCAAGAAGTTCCAAGTTCTAATATTGTTCTAAACTAGCTAAACAAACTTTCGAACAAGAAGAATCATGGTTTCTTTTCTTTTGATGGCAAGATGCACTTGCCTATGGTGGAGTTAAAGGGTTTTAAGAGGAAGAAGAAGAAGAGGATGCTGGTGGTGTTGATGTTAATGAAGAGAGAGAATGGTAGGTAAGGTTATTAATGGGTGGTGGTGTGGTGGAGGTAAGGGATAGTGTAGGTTAAAGTGATCCATAGCAATTCCGACCAAAGCAAGCCAGGCCGAACCCTCCAAGGGCCCATCTCCTATGAAATAATAATAATAATAATAATAATAATAATAATAAATTAAACCCAAATCCGTAATGCAACCCAATAAGTTAATAAAGTCGGCCCAAGGCCAAATACGGGAAATACAGGAAAATAATTACCAGAAAATTCAAAAAAATTCCAAATGCGCACAGGAATACGAAATACGGGAACCGAAGGTGACAATTGGGCCTCAACCCATGTGCATCTCTCTATTCCTTCATAAGTAATATATAGAGATACATATTGGTGTGATTTTTCGATGTGGGACTATCTTTTAACAATAGAATGTTGTGAACACACACAACACAAAGAATAAAACACCAACAATCCCCCACATATCTCTATATATATGAGTTAAGCGTTCCACATAATAACTGTCCATTATGCATTAGGATAGATGTCGCTGACGACTTGAATCTTCCCGCATGGGTTGAACAACAGTATGATACAAGAATGGACTACGCCTTGAATTCTGTACCACAACTATAATTTTTCCCACTCACATAATGTAGTTATCTGTGCTTCTGGCTGCACATTAAAGGTCTTGTGCCAGCCTGGATTTCAATGTATGTATTTTGAGCGTCTACAAATTTACCCTCAAGAAACGGCCTATTTTTCTGTCCATACATTATAAGTGAGTTCTTTATTAAAGAGACATGGCATGAAGCGTCCAACGCTTCCTTTGCGGTGCTACGCCGCTATGACATGGCCTTAAGCCGAGGACCTTACCCCGAATCACCGGGAACCTCATCGTAGTGTCATACTACCCGTAGCATGAGGTCTAGCCCCTTTGTAGTGCCAAACTACCCAGCATGAAGCCTTACGCTTCTGTGCGGTGTTACGCCGCTACGACATGGCTTGCAAGGCCGAGGCTTTATCCCTAGCCAGGTTTACCTCATTGTGGTGTCGTGCCACCCGTAACATGAGGAACACCTCCTCTTTGTAGTGCTGACTACATCCCTCTTTTATTCAATATACAGCATTAGGCCAACTGCCTATTTGCGGTGCTACGCCGCTGTGACTTGGCTAACATAGCCGAGGATGTCACGACCCGCTACCCAAATTGTTGGACCAGGCCGAGTCATGCCCAGCCTACGTTGAGATAAAATGTAGTAAGCTGTTCTAAAGACAACAGGATAAGACTAAATGTGCTAACAGTTCTATAAGTGAAGAAGAATCATAAATGCTCCAAACACAAAAGTCGTCGTATATAGTAAAATATCCAAGTACAAGTAAACTGAAATGTAAAACTGGATACATGTCCAGTTACAAAATGGTATAGTCTAATACATGTCTACTCTCAAAAGTCTAAGTAAACAAAAAGACAACTAGGCGAGGTTTCCTGCAGGAACATCCTCGTAAAGCAGAGCCGGGTCCTCGGCAGTATCTCCATAGTATGTGTCACAGAGTAACTCCTCCTCAGTAAGGATACCTACAACGTTATTCTGTCAGGACGGGAGCAAGTACTAAATCTAACAAACATATAATACTGATCATGTGATGAAAAGGAAATGACATATCATGTTGGTTCAGTTTTAGGTATGTTTTAGCATGGCGATAGATATACATTTTAAAGTTTAAAACTGTAGTAGGTGAGTGATCAGTCAATAGGTAATCAGGATGTACAGCGGTACATATCAATTTTTTGATGTGCACATACGTACACATAACGGCATCGGTGTATATCCATACACAAACGCGGGACCAGACATACGACACAGATACATATAGAATGTAACGGTGCTCGGTAAATACATACGGAGAAGGGGGTCATGATCACGTACACTACTAGCAGTTTCCCCTTAACCCGTTATTTAGGCATGTGAGAGATTATGAGATACTGTATAAACATGGTAGAAACTGAAAGTATACAACATGTGAAGTTCTAACTTGCTACCCCAAGGATCAGCATTTAACATGGTTGGTGATTCACAGTTTTATGGTTTATAGCAGTATGTAAAGTTCGTAGAAAGTACTTGCCTCTAGCAAAGCAAAACAAAACAAGCTGCGATAACAATGCTATGGATGTCTGGTAGCTCGTCACTGTAGAAGTAAATACAACAACTTAGTTTTACACTAAGCTAAGACACTAGGACACTAATTTGTGAAACACGACTTGTGACTGGGCACCTAGCCAAAATGATGACTTGGCATAGGAGACCAATGTGGGGTGACACACTATGTTAACTAACTTTCTAGGGTCTTTATACTAGTGAGGGATGGGGTTCAACACGACTAAAAACTCCAAATAACACAAAAAGCTACAAGTCGTAATTAATCAATAAATAAATCAAAAGATCATTGTGTTCTAACAATTTTAGAGATAGGCAAAAAGCCTAGTTTTTCTTAAAGTAAAGTACTAAAGTGATCCTTGTTAATCATAGAAATTTATTATAATTTTTCTGGAATTTATTAACCAGTACAAATATTTTATAAAAATCAGTTTTCCTAAGTATACAGAAAAAGAGTTTTGGTTTCATATGCCAAACTAGTGGCAAAACAGTAAATTAAATACTACAAAAATTATACTAAATTAGCTAACTTAACATAGTATCTAAAAACTATTTTTCCATAATTTTAACAATACTTTAAGTATTTTTAGAAAATCAAAACAGCATTGCACACAATAATTAATTATCTGCGTATTTTGTCCATGTATATAATTTGAACCAAAGTTCAAATACAGGATCCAAGGCCATGAATCAAGTCCAATATGACTTGTACAGGTCTTGAATGTGTGAAAACATATTTGAGCCCAAATACCCATGCTAGGCTTGGACACCAAATGGTTGCAGTAATTTAAATACGATAAAAATATAATTTGGTAATAGTCAAAATAAATATTATTATTTTAATAAGGTAAAGTTTTACATAGTAACTATGAAAGTATGAACATTATTTTATATAAATAATTTACACCAAGCTAAGTAAAATACATATAGAAAATAATATATATATATATATATATATATATATATATATATATATATATATATATATATATATATATATATATATATATATATAAATATAGGGATATTTATATATATATAGGAAAATGCTTAACTATATTATTATATATATATATATATATATATATATATATATATATATATATATATATATATATATATATATATATATATATATATACAAATATATGTATATATACATACATATAAGAAAATACTTAACTATAATATATATATACATAAAATAATAAAGTATATATATATATATATAAAAAAACAGCAACTATATATACCTAAATATAGTATATATATTAATACATATATATATACAAAAATATGTATATACATATATATATAAATAGATATATATATAAAAGGAAAAGGAAAAGAAAAAGAAAAAGGAAAAGGAAAAGAAACTGCAGAGGCCGGGCTCGAACCCGAGCCATCACAGCGCGCGGGGGGGGGGGGGGGGGGGGTTTTAGCTTAGGATGGGCTGGCCAGGGGGTCAGCCCATCAGTTCTGTTAAGGAAGGGGTTGGGTTTGTTTTATTTCAATTTAGGTTAGGTTAATAATAAAAAAATATATAAAATCTGTCATGTGTCCTGACAGTTAAGGACACAGGGTTTTCTCGTGTCCGTGCTTCGCACGACACGCACGAACCCTAGTTCTCGTGTCCAGCTACTGGACGAACATCCCCGTGTCCTGGCGAGTCTCATATGTGAAGACGAGACTCGCACAACACGAATCGAGGCTGATACTTACGTGTCCGGTCAACCCAGGGTGAATCGAAGGTCGGGGACGGCGGTGGAGGCGTCGTGGCGGTGGCGGAGTGGTGGCGCTGCGGTGGACTCGTCAAGGCGCGTCGGATGAGGGTGGTGGCGACCGTCGAAGACGAGTGGTGAGGCGGTGGTGGTGTGTCGCCGGAGCTAGGGCTTCGGTGAAGTGTTTTGGGGAAGAAGGGGGGTCGTCGGTGGCTGGGGGAGAATTTAGGGTTAGGGTTTAGGTCGAGGGGGGGAGTGGGGGATTTTATAGGGGGTTTTTAGGACGGTCGGACAGCCGGATTCGGCGGGGGCTGCCCGTCGGCGACGTGGCTGGTCGTCGGGTCAGCGGGGGTGGGTGAGCGAGCTGGAGGAGAGAGAGAGTTGGTCGGGGGGGGGTGTTTTAGTAATTTGCAATTAGGTCTTCAGGAAATAGGGTTTTGCATAATAGATTTTTTTTTGACTAAATACAAAATTGAATTTGCATAACACATATATAACAATTATAATAATTACAAAATGATATTAAAACATTCAAATAAATTGCAAAACCTATTTAATTAATTTCAAATAATTTGTAAAGTGATATTTATATATATAAACTCATTTAAAAATTATAGAAAATTCCTAAAAATCATATTAAATAATTTAAAACCAATAATGACATTTAATAATTAATTAACACTAGTTTAATAATTTTTGAAGATCAGGGGCTTACAGAGGATTTACCTCTTTCGAGAACCTCATGGTGGAGTCACCGCCACACATAGCATGGAGTCACACTCCTTGTAGTGCTGTGCTACCATGCTTCCTGTAAAGCATAACAGACCTTCACTCAGTCTGAAAACTCATTAAGGCATTATGCCATCCTTCCCACAGGATCAATTTTCTGTAAAAAATTCATAGTAGACAACAGTGGTTCTGGGTCCGAAACCCTTCCATGTTCCGCAGAACAAGTACCCACTGTTAACTAATATTTTTCCAGTCAATAGTCCTCCCTTGAATCAAAAATTAGATATCTGGTAGATTTCTCTTTGAACCAATAACATAAAATTTATTGATAGGATTATAATGACACAATATTAGAATGCCTTCAAACCCATCTTCCTTGCTGTGTCCTCGACCAGCTGTCGTTTGAGGCCTTTCGTGAACGGATCCGCCAGGTTCTCCTGACTCCGAACATCGATCACTGCAATGACGCCTCGTTTGATGAGATCGTTCACTGCTCTGTGCTTTAACCGCACAGTCCTCTTCTTCCCGTTAAAGAGTTCATTTGATGCTACTGCTGATGCCGCCTGGTTGTCACAGTATATCGGGATTGCCGGTATCTGAGCTCCAACCACTGGAAGATCATACATGAGCTCCCGAAGCCACTCTGCTTCATCTGCAGCAGCATCCAATGCAAAGAATTCAGATTCCATGGAGGAGCGAGATAACATTGTCTGTTTCTTCGATTTCCACGATATAGCAGCTACGCCCAAGGCGAATATGAATCCACCTGTAGAATACTCGCTCTCCACCTCTGAACACCAGCTAGCATCACTGAAGCCTTCCACTACTGACGGATCTCCGCTGTAGTATAGTGCAAATGTTTGAGTCTTTTTAAGATATCTCATAACACGCTTCACAGCGTTCCAGTGTTCAACGCCTGGGTTGCTAGTGAACCGACTCAGCATTCCCACCGCAAAAGCTATGTCAGGCCTTGTGGCAGTAGTAGCGTACATCAAGCTTCTGATGACGCTGGCGTACTCCAATTGCTTGACGCTTTCTCTCGAATTTGGCTCCAGCTTCTGATCACTCCGGTACGGTGTATCAATTATAGGAAGATCTTGATACCCGTATCGAGTGAGCATTTTCTCAATGTAATGAGATTGTGACAGTGCTATTCCCGTGCCTGTCCGGATGATCTTGAGCCCCAAGATAACATCGACATCCCCCAAGTCCTTCATACTGAACTTGGTCGAGAGAAATTTCTTTGTCTCTGTGACACAGCTTAAATCCGTACCTAGGATTAGCATGTCGTCAACGTATAGACAAACGATAACTCCTCTTCCGTCAGCAAACTTAGTATAGACACACTTGTCTGTTTCACTGACCTTGTAGCCATTTGACCTTATCACTTTGTCAAACTTCTCATGCCACATTTTGGGAGCTTGTTTCAAACCATACAGAGACTTCATCAACTTGCAGACTTTGTCTTCCAGACCTCTGACGACAAAACCTTCTGGTTGTTGCATGTAGATCTCTTCTGTCAGCTCGCCATTAAGGAATGCCGTTTTCACATCCATCTGATGTATCACTAGTTTGTGTATTGCTGCTAGAGCAATTAACAATCTGATGGTTGTCATCCGAGCTACTGGAGCATAAGTATCAAAATAGTCGATCCCCTGTTTCTGAGCAAACCCTTTGGCCACTAGCCTGGCCTTGAATTTGTCGATGGTTCCATCTGCTTTCATCTTCTTCTTGAAGATCCATTTGCATCCGATGGGTCTTACTCCTTCTGGCAGGTCAACTAACACCCATGTATTATTGGAGGTGATTGAGTCAATCTCATTGTCTATCGCCTCCTTCCAGAATACAACATCTCTGGTCTTCATCGCTTCATCATAGGTAAGCGGATCTGCTTCCACATGATAAGTGACGAAGTCATCTCCGAAGTCTTTCGGCCCTCCTTACTCGCTTAGTTGACGGCTCAGCGAGTTCTGGTTCAACTGGTGTCTCTTCGACAATAGCTTCTTCTTGGACTACTGGTTCTTTAAGGACTTCTGTCTGCTTTGCACTCTCATCATTCTCCGGAAGATCCGCAAGAACAATATTTTTGTGCCTTGCAAACTTGTCTTCAAAATATTCAGCATCGCGAGATTCAATGATATGATTTGATTCTATATCAAGGAATCTCCGAGCATCACTCTTCTCGGCATAACCCAAGAAGATAGCCTTAGTGGTCCTAGTCCCCAGCTTCTGAATCTTCAGATCTGGGAGCTTCACGTAAGCCAGACACTCCCACACTCGAATGACATTCAAGTTAGGTCTGACTTTGAACCAGAGTTCATGAGGTGTTATGTCCGAAGTTGCATACGGTACTCTATTGAGAATGAAAGTAGCCGTTAATGCAGCTTCTCCCCAGAAGCTCTTTGGAAGACCCGCAGTCAACAGCATAGAGTCATCATCTCTGTCAACGTTCTGTTCTTCCTTTCTGCTACTCCGTTGGATTGAGGAGAGTACGGAGCCGTCGTCTCATTTATGATTCCATGTTCTTTACAGAATGATGAGAAATCATGAGACCGATACTCCCCGCCTCGATCACTCCTTAGCCTTTTGAGTTGTTGTCCAGTTTGCCGTTCAGCCTCGGCCCTGAACTCCTTGAACTTCTCGAATGCTTCGTCTTTAGACTTGAGCAGGTAGACAAAAGCATACTTTGAGAAGTCGTCGATGAAAGTAATAAAATACTTCATCCCGGCTTTTGTAGAGAATTGCTTGAAATCACAGATATCTGAGTGAACCAACTCCAGAAGATCTGTGCTTCGATGGACCCTGTGAAAGGGTTTCCTTGTGATCTTCGTCTGAGCACACACTTCACATTTCTCTACCTTACCCCCACACTTGGAGATAAGTCCTAGGCTAGACATTTTGTTAATTCTTTTACAATAAACATGTCCTAGCCTATTATGCCACAACTCAAAGAATAGTTCAAAGTAGAAATAGCATTAATATCATTTTTCTGGGTTACAACAAGCTGAATTTTGTACATTCCTTCAGTCTGGAAAGCTTTTCCGAAAAATGTACCCTTCTTGGACATCACCATCTGGCCAGCATTGATGTCCATCCTCAAGCCTGCGTTACAAAGCAGGCTCCCAGAGATCAGGTTCTTAGCAATTGCAGGAACATGCTTCACTCCTTGAAGCGTCAGAGTGTTCCCCGATGTGAGTTTCAGCTCCACCGTCCCGATCCCCAGTACTTCAGCTTGTGCCTGGTTTGCCATTATGACTTTCTCGGAAGTTGGCTCATATGAGTCGAACCATTCCTTGTCTGAGCAGACATGACATGTAGCACCAGTGTCTATCCACCAGTCCGAGTCAACCCCCATATTTGCAACCTGCGCTATCATTGCAACCAGATTAGTAACCAAAGAAACCTTACTAGGCTCACCTTTTTCTGGTTCCTTGCAGTCACTTTTGTAGTGGCCCTTCTTGCCACATTTGTAACAAGTCACATGGGACTTGGACTTCTGATTCTTGAATGAAGGACTCTTCACTTTCAGATTAGTGAAGTCCTTCTTCTTCTTATGAGGAGAAGCCGCCTGCTTTCCCTTGTATTCTCTGGTTTGGACCAGATTTGCTTTCGCCAGTTGTTTGGACAGAGAATCCATCTTCTGTTGAGAGCGCATCTCGTCCTCAGCATGGATCTCTTGCAGGAGATCTTCCATACATATGTCCAGCTTCTTGCGGTGCATCCTTGCATAGAAGTTGCTCCAATCCGCAGGAAGTTTAGAGACGATTCCTCCAACGACAAACTTGTCGACAAGAGACATCTTCTCGTCATCCAATTTTTGGTGCAGCTTCAGAAACTCTTTTACTTGGGGCAGCATAGCCTTCTCATCTTCGAAGGTCCACTTGTGGTATCTTTGGACCGATTCTCGTCATCTTCATACAATTTCCCCAAGGAGTCCCAAATCTCTTTGGCAGAATTCTTCTTGGAATAGGACTCTGCCAGAGAGTCTTCCATGCTATTGAGAATCAACAGTTTACAGATACTGTTTTCTCTAATCCATTTTGCCTGCTTGGACTTAGCAGCGGCAATAACTTCTGCGGTTCCGGTTGTTGAAACGATCGGTTCTTTCTCATTCAGCACGTGATCAACTTCCACGAGTTGAATGTTCAAGGTTACTTTTCATTTCCAGATTTGGAAATGTTTGCCGTCGAATTTCTCCAACTTGTTAAAGTCGGTATTGACGAGCGATGCACGTGAGTTATCCATCTTTTCGATATAGCTTTGAGATTGTTATTCCCTTGGCGAACAATCGATGGAAAACCACGAATTCAGAAACTATTGTAAAGACAATGTTTCCAGCAACAACACCTTAAAGAAGGTGATGTTGTATTACGGGAATCTAAAAAGATTTCGTAATATTTCTCGAAGGCAACAGAACCGTATTACTTCTAAAGAGAAGCGACGGTATTCTCGAAGGCAACAGAACCGTATAACTTTTAAAGAGAAGCGACGGTATTCTCGAAGGCAACAGAGGAAGAAGAAAGCCTGCTGGGGTGAAAGATCACGGCGCTCAAAGCTATATCCGCCTTACGGACAAGCCTCCAGGAACCAGCAAGTTCGAAGAGAACTTTAGAACGCTGGCCAAAAATGTCGACGACTCCTCGGAATAGCAGCAGCACTTCTCTCTCTTTGGAAATTTTCTGTGTATTTTCTGTAACCCTGGAGAGAGGAGATGCTGCTGATATTATAGGCACGAGGTGGGCTTTTCAAATTCTGAACGCACGCCTTGGTTTAATGCCAGATCTGGATTTTCTGGATCTGAGCCATTTCCGGATCTGAGCCCACAAGACCCGCGGACGTTACATAATTTGAACGGCCCACTCGACAAGCTCGACCCGCTCGACCCGTACGACCCGTACGTCCCGTACGCTCCGTACGCTTCGTACGCCTCGCACGCCACGCACGCCACGCAGACGTCACGTACGCTCCGTACGCTTCGTACGCCTCGCACGCCACGCAGAGGCTCGCGCACGAGCGCAACTAAAGCGCACAATGCGCCTTGCGACGAGCTGTAGTGTGCCATCAAAGTGCCATCAAAAAGCCTCAAAAGCTCATTAGCCCGAGCCCGAGCCCGAGTCCGAGTCGCTAAGCCCCTTCGGGGCTTAGCTCCAATAGATTTAAATCTATTTTCATTTGGCCAAAAGTTGGTTTCTTATTCTCACCTCTATGTAAAATCCCTCCACATGGCATCCTCCATTGGGCCTCAACCCATGTGCATCTCTCTATTCCTTCATAAGTAATATAGAGATACATATTGGTGTGATTTTCCGATGTGGGACTATCTTTTAACAATAGAATGTTGTGAACACACACAACACAAAGAATAAAACACCAACAACATATAGTTAACTTTGACTTTTGTCTTGTTTTTGACTAATTCTATTATGATAGTTGTGTATTATATATAGTTATTTAAGATTGTAAGTCTATATAAGTAGTTCAATCTGAATCAACTTACTGATTGGATCAATTTGACTAAAGCCAGTGTCCTCATCGGATGATTTTTGGTACGATTTTTAAAACATTGGTTCCTATCCCTTTGTTCCCACTACAAGACATGGATTCAGCCTTCCAACATGTTACTCTGACAAAGTGTGGCAAGAGGTTCCATGCTCTCCCACTACAAGACATGGATTTAGAAAACTGAATATAAGATCATTTTTTGTATAAAAATAATCGATAGTATATATTAATGTGTTTAGTTTAATTTAATTCTTCTTTAAAAAAGATCTATGTGTATGTGTATATAAGTAAAAAATAATAAGAAAATATCTTTTTAACTTCCATGTATTTAGAAGATGTATTGATTGAACGACTATAATATCAAAATATTTGAAAAATACTACTCAAATCTACAAAATTTACTTAAATTCATTTGCAGAAGAAACTTGTTTGCAAAGAGAAGACGAAGCATGTTAATCAAAAGGTTCAATATACATACTAGCAAGAATTTTTTTTTATTTGAATCGTCTTTTATTTTTCAAAAACTCGTATTTTACTTGTTATGATTATGTTAAAAAAATATCAAGTTATTTTTTTCAAGTTGAAATATTATAATTATTTTTTGCAAATGCTACAGGTTTCTGGTATGTAAAATTTTTTTAACAAAACAAATTCAAATAATACACATCGGAAAAAATATAAAACCATATTTATCCCAAAAAAAACTTGTGCTTTACTTGCTAATTAAAATTTTGTTCAATAATGTATCAAATTACTTTTTGAAATATTTTTTCCCTAGTAGAATCTAAAGGTTTTTGGATATAAAAACTATTTCCCAAAAAATATTAATAAAATAGAGATGTAAGAGATTGAACGTTGTGCCCACATATGCAAAACAAACACTTTGCCACTTGAGCTACATCATTACCATGTCTTATTTGACTATGTATTATAAAAATATTATAACAATGAACTTCCAAAATTAAGGGTCCTCAATAATAGGGGTCATGTTCGGTCGTTCCGAAGAACATGCTCAAAACCGGCTCTGACAACTTGGTAATGATGTCAACCGGCCTAACATTATTTAAAGGATTGTTCACTAACAGAGTCTCATACAAGTTAAAATTAAGATTTGGGTCTCGATCGGTGGATTTCTAAATCACTATTCACTTGCATGCATAAACAGTGATTTGGAAATCCAAATTCTAAATTAGTTTTTTGAAACATAAATCCTAATATACACTATTATCGAAACCTATTACATTTAAAATCTCTGATTCGAGTTTAGTATATGTTTAAGAAACATTAACACTGCGAACTAAACGATTAGTTTTATTCTCTTTGTTTGCATGACAGCATAAAGTAACAGAGGTCAATTGTAGTGTTTGGTCTTAATAATTTACAAAAAATCCTAAGGGACTCGTGGGTTCTTAATTTTTATAATTCCTCCATATGTGAAATCCGCCTTCTGAAATTTAGATTAATTATTGGATATTTAGATTAACTAGGATTATTAGTTTAGATTAGGTTATTTATTATTTATTATTATTATTATAGTCGGATCTGAAAAACTGTATTTTCGAAATTATTATCGGATCTTTGATTGCGCCCTGTCCCGATCCGTGCCCAGGGTCCGACCCCGAGTCCGAACACCATATCCCGTTTTCCGAATCCATCTTTGGATATTCTATTAAACCTGAAATTATATGAAATGCATTACTCATTATATATAATATATATATATATAATATATATATTATATTATAATATATATTGATTTGGAATAAGGTAAATATTTTCTGGAATCGCTCCCACTGGAATTCGAACTCCTGACCACTCGGGCCGCATGCATCTCTCTTAACCACTAGGCTAGAGGTCATTTGCTCTATATATATATATATATATATATATTGTTTTACTTAATAAAAAAAAGAAACCTATTCCTAATCAACCCCGACCCAGCTCTCCCACGACCCAGCTTTCTCCATTTCCCCTCCTACATACTCTCCCCACAACTCCATCACTCTTCTCCACCTCTATTTCTTCTCTTTTTCACCTCTCTCTCACTCACTCCCATCTCTTCCTCTCCATCCCCATCACTCCACTCCCGTTCCCAGAGCCCTAGCTCTGCTGACCCGACCCTCGCCCGACCGCAGCCCCGCGGACCCCATCTGCGGCCGCCCTAGCCGCGACCGCCCGGCCGCCTGACCAGCGCGCAACCCCGTCCAGCGCTGTCTCCGCCGACTGCGCTCCCGGACCACCCGCCTTCAGCGACCGCCGTCAATCCCGGGACCTCCCCAGGCCGCCAGCGGCCGTCCGCCCTAGCCGCCCGTGCCTGACCGTCTCCTCGTCTGCAGCGAGCCCGCCCCTCCGGCGTCTCCCATCGCGTCCGCCCCGCCTTGCGCGCCCCCGTCGGCGCTGCGGCGTCCGCCCGACCCTCAGGCCCCGATCCGCTATTTTCGCGGCCCCGAGCCGTGCCCGTGCCGTGCGCGGCCATCGCCGTCGTTTCCGACCTCGTCGAGACGCTGTCCAGAGATCACGTTGCTTTCCCGCGCTTTCCAGCGCTGTCCCGAGCCGATCCAGCTGTCGCGCGGATTCTTTTCCTATTTTTGCATCTGAGAGCTCTAGCGAGCACCGAGGTATACTTCGTGTCCCTGTGTCCCTCCCGTTGGTGTGTCGCATTTACGTGTCGGTGATGATGCGGTCCCGACCCCGTTTCGGGGATCGGTATTTGAGTTCGTTGCGTTTAGGGGATACGCGCGTTCGTTTTTAAGTCGCGGCGGTGTTATTTTGTGGCTTAGATATTTGTATGCTGGACGCATATTTCGTTAGCTACATCTTAGTGTGCTGTGCGTGTGCGTGTTCCTTTCCTTTGCTGTGGTTGTTTTCTATCTTAGTTGGTATATTTTATTTTTGGCCGTGGCTTATTATTCTTGGGTTTGGACATTCATATTTCTGGTTGGCGGGTTTGGTTCCCTGGTTTGGGATGTTTATTTTGTGTTTGGATCAGTATCGCCTCGTGGCTAGGTGGTTCTAGTTACAAGAAGATGATGCCCAAATTTTCGAAAAAGTATTTAAAATAATATTTTATAAGTTCAGTAATATTTGTATATCAAAACCTATTTTCTAAAACCCTGATCCTTGCAAATGGTTTCATTGGTTTTGATTTGGTTTAAAGTGTTGGTTGGTTAGTTTCTGTATCCCCTGTAGGCGACGACCGTATCGGTCGGATGAGCCTCGACGAAACGCAAACGCTACAGGATTTCCTGTACGTTGAGGCGTAAGCCTAGCAACGTAAGATTGCATGACCAAGTCTGAGACACCATCTTTCATAAATTTAATTATATTCTACTTTAGAACTGGTTACTGGCTTTTAGTATCTTGGGTGCAAGGCCTCGGCTTCTGATTGGACCGTTTCACGGCACTCGAGCTCGCCTCAGCCTTATTAATTAATTTAATTAATTGTTGTAAGGACATAAGTCCAGCTTTTCTTTTATTTTCTGTGGCCCTATAATTGTGTAGCTTAGGTTTTCTATTTTATTTTCTGGTTGTTGTTTGCTTAGCTAGGCGAATTAAATTGGATTAATTATTTTTTTGTATAAAATTAATAAGGATTTCTCACATTAAATAAAATAAATAACGACTACTAATAAATTATTAAATTCATGTTTTTCCATTTAATAAATTTAGTTTTATATATATTATAAATACAAAGTTTTACCAATTAATCGGTAGTTGCTATCTTTCTCAATTAAACCAGTAACAAGCTTATCCAATTAAATGACAACAAACGTAGCTCGCGACGTTAGACAGTTTCCGGTAGATTAATTATAACTCAAAACTTGACTAGGGTTTGTTTCTAGAAATTGCAACTAGCACACCTAGATATGGCTTCCTATGTTCTAAGTCAGGATTCTCAACTGTAGGATTTCGAGGACGTAGTTGACTTCCTCTCCAGTGCCGACATCCTGATCCAGTCATACAAACAGAGGCAAGTTACGGTTATGCTATCTTTATTTTAATTAGTAATTGTTAACTTGCATGTTTAAACCACATTGCTACACGGAACCCTCTCCTAGGGTTCAAATATTGATTGATATGATTGTGGGGATATGGAGAATAGTGTAGCGTTTATGACCAATACCCCTCATTGCATATTGCTATTGTGCGAGCTTACCCCTCTTACACGGGGATAAGCCGTATCGCGTCGCTAGGATGCTATACAACCCAAGCCGGTCATAGACGTTACATATTCAAATCACATTGTTTCAAGTATTGAATTGTTAAATTGCTGGAAAATATTTTCAACTATTTAGCTTGCACTTTTTCGTTATTATTTGAAATGTGAGGTACATACTCGTATTGCTCCTTTCTTGACTGGATTTCCACCAATAGGTGATATTGATGACGCTGAGCTATTGTAATAGCTATTATGATCCTGTGCTATACCATGGTGTTACCAGAGTCTTCCTTGGAGGACGCGGATCCTGAGGCCGAAGAGCCGACCGTTTTAGCTAGTTGCTATTTCCTTATTTTCTAGTTTCATTATGTTGGAGATTGTAGACTTTTGGTTTCAGTGTTTATTTCGTATTTTCTTTCTAGTTGTATTTCTCTTTGTTGAATAAAAGTTTTAAATATTCATAAATTCGTGTTGTGACAAATGTATAGATGTTGTTGAGATTACCTGCAAATAGAAACAGTACTACTGCCGTCTCGCAACAGTGCAGGCTGGGCATGATCCGATTCGACCCACAATTGGGATCGGGTCGTGACACATTACATGCATTTAATTGTTTTTTTTTTCAAGAATTTAAGTAGTAAATAAAGATATCGTTATTTGCACTCCAAAAATATTATCCTGCATTCTTTTTAATTTTCTATCATTTAAATTTTAAATCTTTTCCTGTATAACATTATTGAGACTTCTAAAATGTCATCATGCACCTTTCATCAATGCATGCACAATTAATGTCAAATTTAATGCATGTATAGATTTAAATTTGAATGATAGAAAATTAAAAATAGTGCATGATAACATTTTAGGAGTGTCATAACAACACACAGGCCTTAATACTTGTCAGCCGAAGAGCTGAACCGAAACCAAAATGCCACGTGCCCGGTCCTAATTGGCCGAACCAAACCCTATAACGTCAGCCTCCCCCCTGCTAACGTAGGCAACAAAAACCGGACCAATCAGTCCCGGACACGTGTCCACGATTTCAGTCGTGATTTAAGTCGCGGTCTGTAAGATACCACTGGAAATCATCAATCTTGCTGTATGGCTATCTTAGTACTAGCTTACTAGTAGCAAATGATGATGTGGCGGAGTGAGGTAACCAAGTTTACAGGTTTAGCTGGTCAACAACCTTTGAAAAATATTCTTTAAACATTTCTCTTATGTTAATTAACTCCCAAAAATTTTGGGTGATGACATCCCATTATGTGACATCTGACATGGGAAGTGACATGGCAGCTAACATGTCATGTTTTAACCCGAAAAATTAATTACCAAAAAATTTATTATTAATGTTAATGTTAATGCTAATTTTAATTTAATGTTAATATTAATTTAATGTTAATGTTAATGTTAAAATTAATATTAATACTAATTAATGTTAATATTAATATTCATGTTAATTTGAAGTTAATATTAATTTTAGTATTATATATTAATATTAATGCTAATTTTAATTTAATGAATTAATTTTAATGTTAATGTTAATATTAATTCTAATATTAGTGTTAATGTTAATTGTAATATTAATGTTAACCAGTTAAATATGTAAACTTGGTTACCTCTCTGCCATATCACCATTTGTTAGTAGTGAGATAGTACTAACTAGCCATACATCAATTTCGGAAATAAATACACTTTCATTATTAGTTAAATTTAGGTACTACATCCGTATTTTAAGTTACTTTGAGTTTCTGTTGTCGAATTGATATCTCTACTGCTGACTATTTCTGATTCATGGAACCAAGTTCTGTTAGGGGCTGTTTGGTAACGGTGAAGTGGGGGAGGAATCCCACTTCAGTCGGATTTTGAGCTTGGAAGAGTAGTTCCGGTGTTGGTTAGAGGGGGAAGGAGAGGGGAGCTTGGAATCCCACTTCCTGTCGGGGAAAGGAAGGGGGTTTTGGGCCACTCCACATCCGGAGTTGGCAGCCGGATGTGGGTGGGAATCCCTTTTTTTTTTTTTTTTTTGCTTTTCCTTAAAAAAAAACAAATTGTTGGGTTCATTTTGCTTTGGTTTTTTTTTTTTTGGATTTTTTTTGGCAGCCGGATGTGATTTTTTTAATCAGCCGTATGTGATTTTTTTTTGGATTTTTTTTGCAAAGGATACTATATCCATAATAATAATTACTAATGGGAAATAACTTTTCAAGATGCATGGAAATTTGAGCTTAATATTGCTAAATTACTTAATTTTGTAATCTAGCAAAACTAATTTTTAATTTTTATTAATTTAAATTAATTTAAAGCTAATTATTCACTGTAACTCTGTTAATTTATTAAACATTATTTATATTTATTAAAGCTATTATTTCACTTTCACTTTCACTTTTCTATCTCAACCAACACATTCCTCTGATTTTTCACTTTTCACTTCTCACTTCCTATCTCAATCAAACACATTTTTTCCTATTGGGGGACAAAAAATACATGGATTCCTATCCCACTTTTTTCTTTGAAAGTCCAAATCCATATTTTCCAACACTTACGGTTTACCAACAGACCCTTAGAATGATAGCGAGAGATTGGCAAACAAAATTTTCCCCATTTCACAATTTAATAGATTTTGTAAATTTTTTTAGGTTCAGTTTTTGAAGTGGGTTTACAGTTTCAATTGTTCAAAAAGTGGCTTTTCTACTACGTCATCGTCCTTGATTGCCCAACCAAATAGGTCCAAAACAACAGGTCACCTCACAGTATTTTGCCAAACTAAACCAAAGTTACAATTGCAGAGAGACAATTGCAATGCATCATTTCAACTCATTCAAATCAAATCCAATTTAAACCGGCAAATGCTATGGGCACTACGAAATTCATTATGGAAAATGATAAGTATACAATCAAATGCTTATGACTTTCTTACAATCTTTCTCTCATCTCTTACACATGGGTGGATTCCAACTCTCCTCTCACCACCTGCTACATGGGTTCCATCCGACCCCACCATTTTCTCTCTCCTCCAATTAAAATCCGACACGTGGCGGACACTTGTCGGTTGTAAAAAAATTATAAGCATTTGATTATAGGCGTAGCAAAACTCATTCTTAGAGGACAACATAATATATGGCGACATTCTGATAATTTTTTTGGGTTAGAAGCTGTCAAAAATTTGGTGAAGAACACTTTTCTTTCTCCAAAACAACAATTTTTTTTTTCATTTTCATCGTCTAAATAGTAGGTACTTCAAAATGAGACTTTAGGATCCCACTAGATGAAGTTTTGAACTCATTATAGGGTTCTGAATGACATAAATCGACACAGTTTCGTTGGAGACAACACAAAACTGTCAAAATTTTGACAGTAAAAGATTTGACAGTCCTAATATCTACCAAAATGTAAATGTGGCAGTCAACATTAGGACCGGTCTAGGAAATTGGGTTGCCCTATCCTGGGCTAGTTTGGTTATCCCTGATCCTTATTGGTAGGTCGATTCTGGAGAGTCACCCGTGACCCCGACTCTCTTGGGATCACGCTGAGCCTGAAAATTGTCCTAAGCAGAGGAAAGTTGTCCAAGCCCGAAGTCTTATCTGGCTTACTCCTGAGCCGGCCCTGCCAAACATCCACCTCCAAAAAAACCTCTCAATTAAACATAACATTGTGTCAGCAAATAATATACTCAACCTACAATGCAATGCGGGAGCAGATCTACTGTCCCAAAAATGAATGTTCCAACTATATACTTTCTCCTATGCATATTTTTATATTTAAAAATTTAGATAATTATGGATATAAAAAATTATATATACAAGAGAAAGAACATAGTTGGGATACCTATTTTGTGGACACAATCTATGCAAAGGCAAAGGCTCTAAATTCTAATCATATTATTAAACCAACTGCCTTTTCTTTCATAGGTAACCTACACACCACCACCACATTTAGTAACCAAAGGACACGCAAAAGTAAAGGCTTGTGACTGTGTGGGTTTTCTGGTGGTGAACACTGAACCATCACGAGTAAAGAGAGAAGAAAGAAATAAAACAAAAGAAAAGGCAATTGATAAAGGCACTGCCTTTTTTGATCGGGGCTAGTCCGGATTGGGGCTAGCTCAATTTTTTTTTGTTTTACTCAGGACAGTCCATTTTTTTATTTTGGGCTGTCCCAAAGTAAAATTCCCCTAAACCCAAAATTTTTCTCTCATTTGCAAAATTTTTTCTCTCTCTTCCTAAACCCTAATTTCTCTCTTCTTCTTCCCTCTTCTCCTCCACCATTTCTCCATCCCCAAGCAGAAGATAATTTAAATTCCTAGAAATTTCTTCCACCTAGAAATGTTCTCTTCTTCTTCCTCTTCTCTTCCAATTTCCTTCTCAAGAAGATCGATGGCACCCAAATTCTTTCTCTATTTGTTTCCAAAACCCTAGAAATTAAATTGAAAAGTTCAAGCATCCATTATATTGTTTATTTCAATTGTCTGTAGCCCATTTGAATTAAACTACATTCGGAGTGGAAAATTACCCATTTAAATTAACACAAGTATGCAGGAACGAGAAAACTGTGCGTCGACCAGGACTGCCTAATTTTCTGGCAGTCCTACAAACTGAATGGACTGCCAGAAAACTGGGCAGTCCTAAGTCACAACATGTGAAACAAAGGACTGTCCATTTTTCTGGCAGTCCTTACTGTATTCAGGACTGCCAGAAAATTGGACAGTCCTACATACAGTAAGGACTGCCAGAAAAATGAGCAGTTCTTTGTTTCACATGCTGTGACTTAGGACTGTCCAGTTTTCTGGCAGTCCATTCAGTTTGTTGGACTGCCAGAAAATTGGGCAGTCCTTGTTTGTATGTGGACTGCCCAGTTCCTAGACAGTCCATGCTCACAGCAAGTTCTGTGATGGACTGCCCAGTTTCCTGGTAGTCCACATATGTATGTGTACTGCCAGGAAACTGGCAGTCCACATACAATCAGGACTTCCAATCTTTCTTCACGCGCGCGTGCGTGTGACAGCATGCGGGATGAATCTCAATCTAGGGTTACAAAACAGGAATATTTTTGTAGGGACAAGAGGAATCTCAATCTAGGGTTTAGAAGAAAATTTGAGATTAGAAGAAAATTTGAGAGGAAGAAGAGAAGAGAAAGAAATAAAACAATTGACTTTTATACTACCTAATGGCTAGTCCTAATAATTTTTTCAATGGCAAACTTGTAAATAACACAAACTTACAAATGAGCTAGCCCCGATCAAATTATGCAGTCCTTTATCAATTGCCAAAGAAAAGGCTTGTGACTTTGTGTGGGTTTTCTGTTGGTGAACACTGAACCATCATGAGTAAGAGAGAAGAAGAAGAAATAAAACAAAAGAAAAGAAAATTTGTACTATGCTTCACCACTCTTCCTCCTCCTCCTACTTTTTTTTTTTTTTTTGTTTCTTTGACTTCTCTCTCTCTCCTCTGTGAACAAAACATAAATATTCCAAAATCGATAGTCCTTGTAATCACTCCTATTTTCGTTTTTGGGTTATTTAGTAATAGAATCTGATTTATATATATATATATATATATATATATAATATATATATATATATTAAAGATTCGTCCGCAAAGTCCTACCAATGCCTCTCTGTATCATCGGATCGAAAGGCTCGCACGGTATCCGCACGTGTCCGCTTGATTCAACGGTTCGAGGACGATGTGACTCCGATAACGGGTCTTTCGAGTTCCAAGTGATTAAAAAGATGCATTGTGGTCCAAGTGTTGTTGAGTTCGAGTCCTAGTGGAGGCGAGTTAGAACATTATCCATTACTTCAAAGTGTATATATATATATATATATTATATATATATATTATATATATATATATATATATATATTGAAAGAAGGTAATTGTGGTGAAGCTCCCACCGAAAATCGATCTCCTGATCACTCGGACCGTATGCATCTCTTTTAACCACTAGTATACCTGTCAATTGGGTCGGCCCCCAGTCCAGCACGAGTCCGGCCCGAAAAATTGGCCCATGTGCCGGTCCGGCCCGTTTTATCGTGGGCTCGGGCCGGTCCGGCCCCGCATATTGGGTCGTGCCGGGCCACATATCGACCCATAATATAGGCCCGCCCGGCCTGGAGCCCAAGCCCGACCAGGCCCGACCCGAAGCCCAAGCCCAAGCCCGGTCCGTCCTGGCCTGCAACATCCCTGCACAATCTCTTTGATTTGTAAATCCTAAACAACAGTGTTATCACTTTCACAAGGAAGAAAAAAAAAAAATGTACACAACAACACTCTGCCCTCCAATCCAAACAAATGACTTGTACTTTGCTGGCCAAGATAAGACAGCCAATAGCAACAAGTGCAAATGGGAACTGAAATTCAATTCAATTCATTTCATTTCAATATATATTAGTTGCAAGTTAACTCAACAACACATACATGCATGCATCCATACATCAGCTTAGACTTTCCTACCAGCCCAAGCCCGCCTGGCCCGGCACGGCCCGACCCGAAGCCCACCGTGTCGTGGGTTATGTGCCGGGCTGGGCTTAGATTTTCCACCCATAGCCCGGCCCGGTCCGACCCGCTACATTTTGTGGGCCCAAGAGGTCCGTCCGAGCCCGGCCCGGCCCACTCAATTTCGTGCCGGGCCGGCCCGACCCACTTGACAGCTCTAACCACTAAACTAGAGGTCATTTGCATATATATATATATATATATATAATATATATATTATATATATATATATATTATATATATAATAGTAGTCGGATCTTACGAGATGGAGTGTGGAGGCCGGATTCCTATCGGTACACTGAGGAGCTGAGAGGGTCCATTATGTCTACAGTCATTGATCTGGCTTTGCCTGCTGATCGATGGATCTGGGAGCCGCCTGGAGCATCTTCGGGCTCGGGGAGTTCCAGTTCAGTAGTTGCTACAATCTTATCCGGCACACCTTTCCTCTGAGTTCTGATTACGATTTCGTCTGGTGTAAGGGTCTGGCTAGAAAGATGCAGCGTGTGTTTATAATCTCTTCTTCTGGGTCGCCTCTTAACGAGGGATCGCCTGAGTTCTTTTGGAGTGGCAGTGCCGGATCCCAAATGTGTGCTTTGCGGTTTGGAGCCTGAGTCTATTAGACATATATTTTTCGAGTGCACTATGGCATGGCAGATTTGGTCGGAGCAGAGTCGGGTATTGAGAGTGTCCGCATCTGGTAAATACATTGGGGACATCATTCCGTGATACTAGATAGCAGGGGTCGGGGTTAGGACTGGTTCCGTACAGCTAGAGTTTCGACTGGCGGCTTCGGTTTGGCATGTTTGGCGGGAGCGAAACCGCCGGATCTTTGAGGGACTAGTCACACCTCGGTTGGCATTCTCCATAATATTGAGTTTGATGTGAACGCTATGGAAAATGGATGAGTGCTGAGTGGGAGTCCCACTCAGACTGTATGTTGTATGATTATGACTTTTATTTGGAATAAAATTTACCTTTTTCCAAAAAAAAATAAATATATATATACAATAGATCCTATTACTAAACATCCCGTATAATCATTCATACCAACTTTTTCTCTCACTCTAGAGAGAGATCTCCAATGGAGGGGAGTGAGGAGGTATGGTGGCCAAGCAAGTCCTGAGATGCCAAGGACACCAGCAGCAGGGAAGAAAGATCCCTGTGGTGTACTACCTGTGCAGGAACAGGCACCTGGAGCACCCCCACTTCATTGAAGTCCCCATCTCCTCCCCCGAGGGACTCCATCTGAGAGGTGAGCTCTCATATCTCAAGAATCAGGGTTATTTAGTTTTGGGGTCTCATATGTTATTCAAAATTTGCGTTTATGTTTCCATATTGTCCAATGAGAGAGTCTGAGTCTCGGCTTGACGTTTGACTTGGGTAATGGGTTGACCGTTAGATCTCGTTCAGGTTTATAATATTGGAAATTTGAGTTTAGTTTTAGGGTGTCGCATTCCAATTCAGTCCAAGTCAATGGGTCAGGTCGAGACCCAAATCCTCTTTGTGGACAAAATGAGACATAAATACAATTTTGAATATTATACAATACCTTAAACTAAATAACCCCAAGAACTAATCCGGATAGACCTTGCTTGGGAATTTCCTTTTCTTGATTATGTTTGTTCTCACTTGGGAGTTGGGTTTCTTGCATTTTTTGTTGTTGCAGATGTGACTAAGAGGCTGGTTGAGCTCAGAGGGAAAAGAATGCCCTCTATGTACTCTTGGTCCTGCAAGAGGTGAGGTGCTAGCAAAGAGAGCGCGCACGCGCGCACACACACACACACATATATATGGAGGATCCGCATCCCCTTATTTTTTTGCATCCCCAAGTTATCAACCATTAGATCTTGTTTAAATCATCTAATCTTAACCATTGATTTCAACCATTTAAATCAATGATTAAGATTAGATGACTTAAAATGATTAAGATTAGATGACTTAAACAAGATCTAATGGTTGATAACATGGGGATGCAAATATTGGGGATGTGGATCCTCTCTCTCTCTCTCTCTCTCTATAATATATATAGATATATATATATATATTATATATTGGAAAAAGGTAAATTTTATATAATATATATATATATATATATATATATATATATCTCGAACATGGTAATTGTATTCATTAGTGTTCTACCTGGCGGTCAGGCGGCCGCTATCTGCACCGTTTTTTTTGCCGTTGGCGGTGGAGTGTGCGGCCAACGAAGGTTTGACGGTATAGGCGGACGTCTAGACGAAGCAATACCTGATTAGATGTTTTGGAAAACAATTTTGCAAGCATTATAGACCTATGGTTCACTTTTACTTTGCTGAAACTTTATAAATATTTGTTTTACAACTTAGTTATGCATAAAACACCCTTAAAATATGCATTATGCAAAAAAAAAAGGTAAATAGTACAAATGTCCAAAATGTATCAAGCGTCTAACGGCGTCTACACGGTGCCTAGACAGTAGGCGGACCCTCTCCGCCGTGCACCCTCTACCGCCGTTTAGAACCTTGATTGTATTACTCAAACCCTATTTGGATCATCCGCGATTAAGATAACCCTAACACATTACTAAAATTCCTAGATGGATATGAATACCCTTTGGTGATCCGAAGACAGACAATTTAAGGAGGGCTCCCTCCATTTTCTCTACCCATAGGGATTGATCCTAGCTAGACCTTTGGCCGGACAGTTGGAGATGTCCTGGAGGCTGGAGTGTAGATTGCAACTCTGTAACTTGCAAAGCCCTTGAATGGATCTCCCTCTCGCTATCCTGCGTGGCAAACGACTACAGCCACCTCCCTCCCCTAGTTGGATCTGTAGGAGCACATGGGGGTGCTCTATAGAATGCTCCCACACTTCCCCTACCCTACCACCCAAGGCCTCCTTATCTACTGTGCCTTGCCCATGATCATTCACGACGACATTAGTCTGGAAGTCGACATGAATGACCTCTGGCATATCAACATGCTCAAATAGCCACCTATGGGATCAAGTATCAAGCCATCCTCGCTTGGTATCTTCGAACCCTCGACGGAACTTTTAGTCTGGATATCGGTATGAACCGATGGAACTTTTAGTCTGGATATCGGCATGAACCACTTATGTCTCTGGCATCTTATTAGACTTTGGCATTGAACAACTGCTCGGATCCACGGTGATACTATCTAGTGCAACATCAACCTCATATGCCATGGTCACATGGGCCTTCAGATCAATTAACGAATCCGAACATTGATCAAAAGCGTGACCAAAACTTTAGCATCATGAGCACTTGGGAGGTACCCATTCATACTCCATCTTTTGTTCAATTGTCTGTCCTATAGATAACCGGATCTTGACCATTCTAGGTAGCGTATCCATCCCACCTCTACGAAAACCCTAGCATAAGCCAGGCACTACCTCTGAGACATGGCATATCAATTCGTAGCGGGGTACCAATCACACTAGCAATCTTCATGCTGGTTGGAATATTCCACAACACCGACGAGAGCAACAAGAATTGGATCTAGATTGGAACGGTTTGCAAGACGATCTGTGCAAAGCTCGTTTGTAGGTCCCATCGTCGCAACACAACTAGGTGCCCTCCAAAGGTCCTGCCCCCCCCCCCCCCCCCCCCCCCCCCCCCCCCCCCCCTTCTCAAGGATCCAATTTAGACCTTCCTCCAGCGCAAATTTGAAGAGGAAGAAACCCATTCTCCCTTCAATATACTTCTATTGCTCCTTTTGGCCGTCAGATCTTCTTAGCCATGTCACGAGCTAGTCCATAGTTAGGCCTATAACAAACAATATATAGGACAAGGGTGTGTCTCTAGAACACCAGAGATTTCTCCAAGTCGTCGTAGGTTATGTCAATACTTTCTCACAATCCACCGTGATCAGTGATGTCGGCAACTTCATCACCATTCACCATCATGTCGGTAACTTTATCACAATCCACCATGATCATTGATCATGATGCCGACAACTTTATCACCATCCACAATCAAGGGATGGGGGTACAACTCCTTCCATTTAATTAAAAAATGGTGGTATGGGCCGGGTGGAGCGGGCTCTTCTGGACTGCGGTGGTGCGGGCATAGGGCCGTGTTGTGTGAGTCAGTCGGCCCTTCGGGGCCGAGTTTGAGAGGGTTGTACCAAATCGCAGAATTTTATGCCATATATATATGTGTGTGTGTGTGTGTGTGTGTGTGTATAGAGAGATTAGTTAGTGTTTTGTTGGTACTCCTTATTTGCATTTCACTTTTCATGATTTGTTGATCTGTTACTTTAATTTTTGGTAGGATTTACAAGAATGGATTCGTCTGGCACGATCTCTCCGAGGATGATCTGATTCTTCCTGCCCACGAGAACGAGTATGTGCTCATGGGCTCTGAGCTCTTAGATCAATCTCCTCCAGGTATTGAAATTGTAACTGAAAATTGATCGTGTGCCTGCCGATGATTTTGAAGTAGTTAAATAAATAGTCTGTTACGGAGTATTGATGGAGGCTCTACTTTTGTTCAGATCGAGCTCATAATGATAGTAGTAGCAGCATTAAATTAGTTAACCACAAGTCCCCACAGACTACTGAAACCCCCACCTCTTCCAAGACCCAGGAGGCTTCCTCCTCCTCGTCACCCGCCACCGTCATTAAGGAGTCCAAAACCCTGCCCCTGTTGCTGCCTCTGCCTAACCAGGAGGCCGAACAGTCGCCGCAGAGGTCTCCCTCGTGGGACTCGGGCTCCCCGGGCCCGGCTGAGTTCAGGGTCTACAAGCCGGCTGGCGCGGCCGATGCTTCGACCCAGACAGAGGATATCGGGAGGAGGAAGGCCCCGGAGAAGGGCCAGAGCACGTGCACCCGTGGCGTGTCGACCAAGGAGGGATCGATGGATTATGAGTTTGAAGAGGGGAGGCAGAACCAGGCCCCGGTTGAGGAGATCTCGCCCGTGCAGACTTCTTCGAGCGCTTCCTCATCTGGTGGGAAGATGGAGACCTTGGAATCTTTGATGCGTGCTGATGCTAGTAAGATGAATAACTTTAGGATACTCCAAGGGGAGGAGGTGTACATGCCTACCGGGACGAGGCTGAGGGCCACTAACGTCTTGATGCAGATTATCACTTGTGGGTCACTCTCGGTGAAGGATCATAATAGATTCGGGATAGTCCCTATGTACAAAACAAGGTACTCGCATGTGAAGTATCCCTCACCGATGTTTGCCGGGTCGATGGTGCTTGGGGAGCTTGATTGCCTCTCAGAGAAGTCAAGGCTAATGGAGTTGAGGATGGAAGAGAAAGAGTATTTCAGTGGGAGCTTGGTTGAGACGAAGCAGCACAAGGAGGAAACTGGGGAAGGGGTTCCCACTCTCAAGCGCTCCTCCTCCTACAATGCAGATAGGTATTGCCTTACCTTCAAATTTCAATTGTACAATGCCATCCTGTATAACAACAAAATGGACATTTGTATGGTTGCTTTGTGATACAGTTTGTTACTTGTTATATATTAATCATATGAGGAATTATATTGTTCTGCAGTCCTTTGAATTTCTCTAGGTTTGAAAATATTTTGGTTGGACACTCTTTTCATTTATACATGTATATTTTCTTTATGAATTTGATCTGTGGCATCGCAAAAATTCTAAGTGCTAGATGGGGACTAACATTTGAGGTTTGGTTAGTGTTGGGTCCTTCTCTGACTGAGAAACTTTCACTAATTGCAGTTGTCAGTGCTTCATGGAAGGGGTAAAAAAAGAAGATAACAATTTAAATAGAAATTTGACACAGATTAGGAATATTTTCTTTGTGGGTAGGCATAAAAATCGCTCTTAATTCAGAAGAGAGAAGAAGAAAACAATCGCTCTTAATTCAAAGAATCAAGTATGATTACTTAGAAGTTAAAACTATAGAGTACCAGGTCGTACCAATACTATATGGCAAATTGGCAATAGTACTGTAAACAACTAAGCTAGTGGCTAGGTTAGCTATATATGCTAGGATGGTCACAATAGCAGCAGCTGAGCATGTGATACTGGTTCATGGAGTTTGGTTCAGCCAAGGCAAATTCTGAACTATTCATGTTATGCTGTTCAAGGTGGGCGAACTTTCTAAACCATAAGCGATAGTACAAATTCTTGTATGTAAAGTGAATTAGTATGGCATATATCTGGCTAATGTAGTTTGGTGTTGCATAGGAGTTGAGCTGTTGTTGTTGTATTACTATCTTTTAGTGCTTTTTTTTGATATGGAAAAGGAATGTATTGTCAGTAATCTCAACAATGGAGGGATTTCCACTGGTCCATCTTTGATGTGTTGGGAAATCTAGCCATCAATTCGAGGCGGTGGGTCAGTTTGGGGCGTCGTGGTGTGTCGATGGAGTTGTTGCAGTAGGGCTTGTATGAGAGCGAAAACACAGGCGCTGGTAATACCGGCAATACACTGGTTTGTGTCGAATTGTTTCAAATTCCCATAGTATATTGGCGATATATTGGCATTATACTGCCCACAGAAATTTAATTTAGTTCGGTGATTTCTCAGCACATTGTGGGATTGGATTTGGACGGTCATGATTGGGCTGGGGCTAATTTAGGGTTTTTCTATCCTAAATTAAGGCTTCTTAGTCTATTTAAGGAGCCTAAGGGGTTTGCTTCTTAAAAGGGCTCATTGGAGGATATTCAAGGAGACAGTCTATCAAATCTACGAGGAGTCCATACCTCACTCGTTGGGCTCGCTCTCCAAGAAGGTTGGAGGAAGGAGATCTGATTTGGGGGGTGGGGGGGGGGGGGGGGGGGGGGGGGGGGGGGGGGTGATCCGTCTCCTCTGTTTATGGAGTTGTCATCAGGTGTGGTCAGCGATCTCATTGTAATCTTTATGTCATTTTCATACTTGAGATTAGTGAGGGATCAATTCTTTGGGCAAAGGAACCGATTATTATCTTGTAATCAATCTTCTATTAGTTTATGTAGCTTGGGATTTGTCTAGGTGATCAAGTCACCACATATTGTTTATCTTGTTTGCCTCTCTCATAGTGGTTTCGTACTGCGTTATCTTCGGTGGGTGGGTGTTGTATCTCAATTTTTTCGTGATTTTCTAACAAAGTAGTATCAGAGTTCAAGGTTACCGGGCTTGTTTGGGCGACTTTAGTTGGTTCGAAAGATTGTCCTGAACGTTCATGATCATATATCAAATTATACAGTCTTTTCTCATGGTGGAGTTAGATGAACATTCTCCTTAAGGTGAATGTCAGACATGCATAGCAAAAGCGCATCAGTTCTAGTGTTGGAGGCAACCATACAAGTGAGCTTCAACAATGGGTCCAACACACCTAAGATGGAGCAAGACGTGTGGTTGGAGCACCCAAGTAGTCGTGTGGATGAATGTTTCAGTTTGGTTATGTGGTCGAAAGTATCACGATGACAATATGTTGGACCTCCTATGTGCCTAGTTGCTTGGCCGGCAGAAATAAGCTAAGGTAGTTTGGTTGCCAGCTAGCGGAAATAAGCTAAGGTGGAGATTTTTTGGGTTGTATCTCGTATCCGATTGAGCATTCAAAGGTGGTGACAACGGAGTTGATAGTTTAGTCCCACATTGGATAGGAAGTGAGATCATGAAGTGTAGATAATTGGGATTTGTCCCTGCCTCAAACATGTGAATTCTTTTTTAAGACATATGGGTCCAGACTCCAGTCCACTATCATACCTCATGGGTCAACTCTAGTTTGGGTCACATCACATTCCCTACATGATGACGAGGATTGTACCCCAGTTCCTCAAAATGAACTATGTTCTTTCCTCAAAAGATGGACCATTGATAACGTTTTAGGATAAACTATGTTCTTTCGCTAGTTACTTTCATTCATAATTCCTAGAGAGTTCCTCAAAGATGTCCTGAAGTTTTTGACACCATGCCTTCACGCTCACTAGTCAGACATAAAAGAGTAGGTCATTAGTTGAGTCCTTTTGTTAAAGTAGCTTACCCTTACCATTTATGAACAAGGACAAAGCCATTATCTGGTGCCAATCAAGAGAGGTGAACTATTTTGCTGATGAACAGAACATTCCCTTGGACTATAGGCTCAAGAGTGAAGCTTCAGCATTATGGTCCAACATAGCTTAGGTCGAGATATTATTGAACATCAGAATCCGTCTTTAGTGCTTCTTGATCTGAAATCATTTTCAGATAGTAGAAAAAGGAAGGAGGAAGAGGTGTATGGGTACAATTTCGACTGTTTTTCAATATGGCAAACTCTACATTGACTTTGTGTTTCTCTATATTGTTTGATCTGCATACTTCTTGTAGAATGTAAAATCTTGAGAATACAAATATAATTTATTATGTGACTCCTCAAATAAAAATGTGAGTGTCTTAAATTAATTGCTTGATTTCTTTTTCAAATATCAAATAAAATATCTAGGAGAGAAATGCACCTCATAATCTCTTAACGGATGTAGACTGGACCTTACTTTTTCATGCATCTCTTTGCCATAAATTCCTGCCAACAGCTTTAAATATGTTGAAGCATTAGAACCATGAAATCATGGATATTTCTAGAAGCACCTCAATGGCAATTTGACACACTAAGAAACCAATCAGTGCGCTCCTCTATTCTGAAGAGAGAGGCATGTTGCATGACATGAACATGGAAACAATGTTGGCTTTGGCATGTGCATAACACATCCGTGTCGCGATGTACACAGGGACAACTGTCTGTGCTTCTTTGGGGCTCCTAGGAAGTCTCATGGCATCTACCATATTACCATTAGAAAACATGGCTCCGTGTATCTGTCATATGCCTTGTACTATCGTTCTGGCTCTTCTTTTCCAAATGAGTTGCACCCACTTCATTACCGGTTGTTTCTAACAAAACTTGAGTAATTTGTTGTGATTTGTGAAGAAGGTGCAGGAATGATCAATTCTGTGAAGCATACTAAAATATTTGTCATTTCTTTTAAAAGGAATGATCAAATAATCAAAGCAGAATTATCTTTGTTATGAAAAGTGATGATTTCCATGTATTGAGGTAGAACTATTCAAAAAGTTGTTTCCAAGTAGTCTAAGTAGAGTCATCTATTAATAGTGCTTCATCTTTTGCCAAGGAACAATGGCCAAAAGAGTTGCATCATGCATGCATAAAATTCTAAACCACTTGCAACACTTGAAACTTCTTTTAGAGTTGAGAGTTGAAATGAGTATAGATGAAAGTGGAACAAGTTAGAGAAGAAATTGTGAAACCCTAATTGAATTAGACATGCTCAGTTCCAAAACTTCAGAATTCTTTTGCCCATCTTAACAGCTATGTATAAATTTCATGATATCTTCATTGAAAACCCCTAAACAAGTAGATATTAAGTTATTTGCTGATAAGCTCCTTTTCCCGTCATAACAGAATTTGAAATAGTTTGAGTGGAATTCTTCGTGAAACATTAGAGATTAGATCAGGAATTGGGAAAGAACAGTGGAGAATTGGGAATTCTAGGGTTTTTATTAGAGTAGTAAGGAAGAAGAAGAAGAAGGAGACAAACATTACAATAGCTAGGTAATAAAACTAACAACTACAACTAACCGATTACATTCCAAGCTGCCCTGCTCTTCCCCTCTATGCTATTTATAGAGTTCAAATATTCTAGCTGACTTGGTCCCCAAGCCTTGGGCAATTATGTGGCAATGTTGACGTGGAGGCTCTTTTATTGCTTGAGCTGATGTATGCTCTGTGTAGAAAATAGTTGTTATATTTTATTGATAATCTCTTGGCTATTTATAGCCTTACAACATTCTCATTACATTAACTCTCTATAGGAATATCCTATGGCATATTCTCATTATATTAACTCTCTATAGGAATATTCTATGGCATATTCCAACATACCAAATATACTAATAGGATATTCCAACACATATTCCAACATACCAAAAATACCAATAGGATATTCCAACACTCCCCTTCAAGATAGACGAAAGATATTCACTAAGCCCATCTTGTCACATTCTCTCATCATGCTGACAGAGCTAAGTCCCTTGGTCAGTCCGTCTGCTACCTGATCTTTGGTTGGAACATAGTCCAGCTCTAGTAGTCTACTATCCAATTTTTCTTTGATGAAGAATCTGTCAATCTCGATATGCTTGGTCCTGTCATGCTGTATTGGATTGTTGGCAATACTAATAACTGACTGGTTGTCATACCATAGCTCATCTTGGCTCCCTGGTCCAGCTTCAGCTCCATCAGCATATTCTTCAACAACAATAGCTCTGTGACTCCCAAGGCCATAGCTCTATATTCTGCTTCAGCTGTTGATCTGGCCACCACTGACTGCTTTTTACTCCTCCAAGAGACCAAGTTGTCTCCTACAAATATGCAGTATCCCGAGGTGGATCTCCTGTCGTCAGCACAGCTAGCCCAGTCAGAATCACAATAACCGTCGATGCTCACATGATTATTCCTTCTAAAAATTAGTTCCTTACCGGGGCCTCCCTTCAAGTACCTCAGAATCTGGTACACTGCGTCCATATGACCCTTTCGGGGGTCATGTATGTAGCGGCTCACTACGCTGACAGCAAAGTTGATATCAGGTCAGGTGTGGCTCAAGTAGATCAATTTGTCCACCAATCTCTGATATCTATTACGGTCAACTGGTTCTCCGGCTTCAGCATCCAGCTTAAACTTCTAGTCTATCGGTGTCGTAGCTGGTTTGCATCCCATCATCTCTGTTTCCGTAAGCAGGTCCAGTGCGTACTTCCTCTGAGAAAGAACAATTTCTTCTGTATCTCGAGCAATCTCAATTCCAAGGAAGTATCGAAGAGGGCCAAGATCCTTCACCTCGAACTCCTTGCCAAGCTTTCCCTTGAGTTGGGCGATCTCCTGCTCATCATCGCCTGTGATAATCATATCATCCACATACACCGCAAGCATGGTGATGTGGCCTCCACTTCGTCTGAAGAACACAGTATGATCAACATTGATCTGCTGATATTCCATCCCTATCATTGCTCTCCTGAACCTGTCAACCACGCTCGAGGAGACTAGGGGTGAGCATCGGTTCGGTTCGGTTCAAACCGAACCGATTTTTTGAAAACCGAAAAAAACCGAAAACCGAAAATTGCAAAACCGAAAACCGAACCATTTCATGAAAAACCGAAAAAAACCGAACCGAAAAAACCGGTTCGATTTTCGGTCGGTTCGGTTTTTATGGGCCAGTGGACCGGGCCTATAAATTTATAGGGTTCCACAGAGCATTGGGCCGGGCTTGAAATACAATATATAGGCAAATTTGAATTATTTTCATAGGAACCAGTTTGCAGCATAGGAATTAGGCACCAGTGGCCATTTTACATATTTGACCTCCAATACAATATAGGCACCATTTTGCATAATGCTCTAGAATTACACTATTACAGTATAGGCATTACTCACCAGTATACAAATATAAAAAAATCACTAGTTTACAAATACAAACTTTTACAACAATTTAATGTTTCACTCATCGCTTGGCCCATTGGAAGCTCTTCCTCGCATTGCAATAAGTATCAAATGTCATGCCACCCAACTTTGGCACTGCCAATCCTGTGTTATATAATCACTAAAAAAAGAGGGACAATAAAAACTCAGAATGGCTTTTTATGCATCATTAATGATACATCGTATGCATTGCAATAAGTATCAAATGTCATGCCACCCAACTTTGGCACTGCCAATCCTGTGTTATATAATCACTAAAAAAGAGGGGCAATAAAAACTCAGAATGGCTTTTTATGCATCATTAATGATACATCATATGCCTCGCCATTGGCTGCAGTGTATGCCATATCATCATCAACAATCCTTTTAAAAAATTATAACATTTCAAAATGCAGTATTCAAACCGAAATCCAACCCTGCAACCGAACCGTAAAATCGATATTTTCCAAACTCAAAACCGAACTCCGACCCGATATTTCCAAAACTGACCCGAATTGTTAATTCGGGTGGATTTCGGTTCCAAAACTGATATTTGCTCACCCCTTGTATATCAATATAATCAAACCCAATTATCAAAATGAGCTAAGTGTAGGATCTGTTCTTATTAGTACATAATCAAATCCAATAATCAAAATCTTATATCCAATGAACAAAATAGGAGATAAGTGCATGATCAAAATATAAATTAAGTGCACTAACAAAAACTTATATTTTGGTATATCATTGAAATAGAGCACTCAACTCTTCTATTCATAGCATCCAAACAAATCCAACCACAATATATTGAAATATAGCACATTTCAATATCCAAAAACATAAAACCATTACCATATCCAACCATCATTTACTTACCTGATTTGAAATTATACAGCAAAGATGTGAATATATATATATATATATATATAATCAAACCCAAAAATCAAAATCTTATATCCAATGAACAAAATAGGAGATAAGTGCATGATCAAAATATAAATTAAGTGCACTAACAAAAACTTATATTTTGGTATATCATTGAAATAGAGCATTCAACTCTTCTATTCATAGCATCCAAACAAATCCAACCACAATATATTGAAATATAGCACATTTCAATATCCAAAAACATAAAACCATTACCATATCCAACCATCATTTACTTACCTGATTTGAAATTATACAGCAAAGATGTGAATATATATATATATATATATAATCAAACCCAAAAATCAAAATCTTATATCCAATGAACAAAATAGGAGATAAGTGCATGATCAAAATATAAATTAAGTGCACTAACAAAAACTTATATTTTGGTATATCATTGAAATAGAGCATTCAACTCTTCTATTCATAGCATCCAAACAAATCCAACCACAATATATTGAAATATAGCACATTTCAATATCCAAAAACATAAAACCATTACCATATCCAACCATCATTTACTTACCTGATTTGAAATTATACAGCAAAGATGTGAATATATATATATATATATATATATATATATATATATATATATATTTTATATATATATATATATATATATATATATATTTGGACAACAGTGTTTTCAAACAGAAATTAATAGCCGAACTTCCGCAGTTTTGACAGCAAACCAACCATAATGACAGGTAAGACACATACAAAAGAGGCAGATTACCGGTCTTAATATAGATCTAACTAACAGGTTTTTCTGAACCTGCAAACCATAAGATCATATAAATATAAGAACACTTTTGCATTTGAACAACAAAATAACAATAAAATAAAAAAAATTGATAAACATTAATGATTTAATTTTAATTTTATTGTAAATGATAATAATGATCTACGAATTTGAACTTCAACAATTCTAAAAAAGATTAGTAATAACAATAAAAATATTAGAAGTACCCATAATTCCATAAATCGAATTATCGATCAAGAAAGATACGAGAAGTTTCAAGGGTCCTGCAAGAAGATGAAGGGTTAATTAACAGAAAAAATAAAAATACAACAAAAATAAATATCAAAACGTAGAAGTGTCCGGATTTAGTGTTCTAACCTCATTTAGTCGATTCGAGAACGTCGGATTGTCGGATAGCAAGGGTTCTGGTCCAAACCCTTAGTAGATCTAGGTTTAGATCTAGATCTGAGAATCTAGGTTTAGATCTAGATCTGGATTTAGATCTAGATTTAGCGCACGAGAGAGAATCTAGGTTTAGATCTAGATCTGGATTTAGATCTAGATTTAGCGCGCGAGAGAGAGAGAGGAGATCAGAGGGAGGGATCTAAAGAGAGAGTCAGAGATGGACCTCTGGAGAGTAGAGAGAGACTCGGAGAGGGAGAGGGCTTCCTCTGGAGAAGAGAGACTCGGAGAGGGAGAGGGCTTCCGCTGGAGAGTTCCTCTGGAGAAGAGAGACTCGGAGAGGGAGAGGGCTTCCGCTGGAGAGTGGAGAGAGACTCGGAGAGGGAGAGGGCTTCCGCTGGAGAGTGGAGAGAGCGGCGCAAAAGAAATGAAGGATGAGAGAGAATGCTAGGGGTTTTTTGTATATATAGGAAGGGAGGGTAAAGTAGTAATTACCTATAAACTATTTCGGTTTTCGGTTCGGGTTGGAAACCGAAATCCAAACCCGACAACCGAACCGTTAAACCGATATTTCATAAACTCAAAACCGAACTCCGACCCGATATTTCCAAAACCGACCCGAATTGTTATTTCGGGTCGGTTCGGGTCGGTTTCGGTTCCAAAACCGATATTTGCTCACCCCTAGAGGAGACTGCTTCAGTCCATAGAGGGACTTCTTTAGCCTGCAGACCTTACCTTTTGTCTGATTGGTGTCGAATTCTGGTGGTATCTCCATGTACACCTTCTCCACTAGATTTCCATGAAGAAATACATTCTTCACATCCAGTTGGTGTAGCTTCCATCATCCATTGACTGCCAGAGAGATCAAGGTCCTGACAATACTTATCTTCGCCACTGGTGCAAAGGTCTCGTCATAGTCGATGCCATACGTCTGACTGTATCCTTTTGACACCAGTCGAGATTTGCAGCGCTCAACCTGTCCATCTGGGTTCTGCTTCACAGTAAAAACCCACTTGCATCCGACTGCTCTCTTCCCTTCTGGCAGTCTCACCAGCTCCCAAGTTCGGTTCTTCTCCAGAGCTCCCAACTCCTCGTGCATCGCTGCTTTTCACTTTGAATCGTTCTTGGCTACCTGCCAATTGTTAGGTACAGTAACACTATCCAATGATGCAATAAAAGTTTCATGAGAAGAAGCGATTTGATCATATGAGATAAATTTAGCAAGGTCCCAACCATATCTATCAGAAGGTTTTCTCGCATTGCTGCGAGTGGACCTCCATACTGATGATGGTTGGGAGGAGGAGAAGGATATCACCTGAAGGGGAAGGTGGTGGTGTAGGCGTCTCAGGAGTCGAGACGGGCGCAAGCAAGGGACTTAGCACTGGCACTGTAGGAACTGGTCCTACAAGTTGCTTCTCTCGCCTGCTGTAGGTAAGTATCTCTCCCTGAGTTGTGGGCCTAACACCTCTTATTTCCTCCCCCTGTCCCTTTTCACCTTCTTGTACCCTATTTGTTCCTCCAAGCCATACTCCGAGATCAGTCGAAATGCTTCCCAACAACTCTTCCTCTCGCCTCATACTTGCAGTATCAGGTGAGATATTTGGGTTTTCCTCCTGACTGTAGTATGGCTTATGTTCCCTGAAATGAACATCCATACTTACAATTTTTTTTCCACTGGACTCCGGCATACGTAGCCCTTCTGAGTTCCCAAGTAGCCCACAAAGATACACTTGATTGCTCGAGGATCAAGCTTTCCTACCGACGGTCTGTTGTCCTTCACGAAGCATACGCAGCCAAACACCTTTAGTGGAAGCATCCCACTATTATTTTCCTGCAACATCTCGCATGGAGACCTCTATCCCAACACCTTCGAAGGTATCCTATTTATCAGTTGAGCTGCTGTCAACACTGCATAACCCACAGACTCTATGGGACATTCATGTCTATCATCATACTTCTCGCCACTTCCAGGAGGTGTCTGTTCTTCCTTTCCACTACTCCGTTCTGTGCTGGTGTATATGCACAGGTGGTCTGATGCCGTATTCCTTGGGCGGACAAGTATTCCGCAAGTGTCTTGTTGGTGTACTTCGTTCCATTGTCAGACCTCAGTACCTTCACCACTGCCTTGTACTGAGTCTGGACATGTTTGTGAAAGTCCCGAAAACAGGAGGGGACCTCACTCTTATTTTTCATCAAATACAACCAAATAGTATGAGAAAAATAATCTATGAAGGTAACAATATTTGTAACCATTCATAGGAGTAGTACAAGTCCCCCAGACATCAGAGTGTACCACATCAAAAAACAGACGAGCTCCTATGACCGCTACTCATATATGAACTCCTAGTAAGTTTGCCTAACTCACAAGCATCACAAACTAGTTTTTCTTTATTAACTTTTTCATAAATTGCAGGGTATAATTTTCTTAAAATACTAAATGAAGAGTGTCCCAACCTCCTGTGGTGGAGTCGCAATGTATCTCCCGCACTCATCTTCTTCAGTCCCTCCATCCCTGCCTTTTCCGCCATAGATACTAATGCTGAATCCAGCTCTTCTCGATCCAGGTACTACAGTCTATCATGTCAAGTGTCAATCCGAAGTCTTCGTTCCGTCTCCTTCTCCTAAAAGTTCACCTTAGGAATATCAAAGCAGACAGTGCATTTTAATTGGAGGATTATAGAACTAATTGACAAAAGACTGACTGGAAAAGGAGCATGCAAAACATTGGATAATTTTACTGAACCTGTACAATCGACAATATCCTTACCGATCACTGGCTGGAAAGTAACATCAGCTGTTTGAATGCTGTCCGCCGATGCTAGGTGAGTGTAGGAAAAAAACTCACTAGCATTCCTTGTCACGTGTCGAGACGCACCCGAATCGATAATCCAATCCGACGATCTGAGGGAAGACAGATGCAAGGGCGAGCGAGTCGTCAGTGCCTTCCGCCGACGGATGAACATACATGACAGCGTTGGCTCTGGCGAAAAATGAGGTGGACGCCTCCCCGGTGCTACTCCTCCTGTCTCCATCGCTCGACGCTCTCTGCCTCCTCCTGAGTACTTCTAATATGTCCTGCAGTGCCTGATCCTTCTCAGTATAGGCACCGTCAGCTGTCTCCTCGCCTTCTGCTACCAGCAGGTTCGCCCGACAACCTCCTCGACCGTCCCGTCGACCCCTACAACCACGGTCACATCCTCCAAACTGTCCACGTCTACCGTCTGAATCTTCCTTGGGTGGTTTGGTGCAAGCATACCTTAGATGATCCACCTTTCCGCAGTTGTAGCACTGCCGGGGCTCTCCCTTAGGTCCTGACGGTGCTCTTCGTCCTGTCGAGCCCTCATTCGGCTCTGTCTTTTCTACGAGGGTTCTCCTTTCCCATCGTGGCCAACTCAGGTAGGTAGTCGGTCCATCAAGCTTCAGATCGATGGAGGGAAACTCCAACTTCGGCAACGTTTGTGTCGTGCTCTCACCAGCCGACATCTTCATCAACTTCATCAACGTCGCAACCTCTGCAGGATCCAGCTTCTTGATGATCTCCTCCATCGATGCTTCTCCTCTACGATCACGTCATGTCCGCTCCACGACTCACGTTCGTCCTCGTCGTCCGTTCCTAGATCCGAACATGTCTATTTTCATCAGATCTAGACATCAGTGTCCTCTTTCGGAATGATCTGAACAACGACAACAACGACGCCGTTATGTGCGGTGGGAGGGGGCGGCGCGCACGTGGGAGGGGCGGCCGACGCGCGTACCACAGCGGACAGCAGCAGCAGGCACAGGAAGGGGGGCTGCTGTGCGCGGGTTAGGGTTTGGTGGCAGAGAGAGAGAGAGAGAAGAGGGGGAAGGTTAGGGTTTGTGGAAAGATAGCTCTGATACCATATAGAAAATAGTTGTAGAAAATAGTTGTTATATTTTATTGATAATCTCTTGGCTATTTATAGCCTTACAACATCCTCATTACATTAACTCTCTATAGGAATATCCCATGGCATATTCTCATTACATTAACTCTCTATAGGAATATCCTATGGCATATTTCGACATACCAAATATACTAATAGGATATTCCAACACATATTCCAACATACCAAAAATACCAATAGGATATTCCAACATACCAAAAATACCAATAAGATATTCCAACATACCAAAAATAACAATAGGATATTCCAACAATCTGATACTGAGCTACTCACACTGCTGCCACTGCCACACTCTGTTGAGCTGCTGTAGGTAGAAAATATGGAAAAGGATCGTACCCTCGCCTCAAATTGACCTTGTCCCAAGGTCAATGAAGGACTAATTTGGATCCCTGGATCCCATACTCTCAAGAGGAAACTAGCACCCTCATTTAAGAATGGATCCTTCAACTGTTCTGTTGTAATGTTTTCTCCACACACTACTACCACAGATTTAATCCATAGCAGCACTTCCTGATTAACTAACTCATGGAGAGAACCAACCAAGCCATTTAGTGCAGCCGCAAATGCAAGGTATGGATCTGAAAGGGCACTAGCTACCAGATGTGTTTGTTAGATTATAAGATAATATTTGTAATGTAAATATGGCCCATACCCATGAGCCCAAATGTAGACACTATATATATTGTAACAAATCCTAGCAATGAAGAGGAGGCATTATTATTTCCTACATGGTATCAGAGCCTTCCGAAAAATTCTAGCCGCCATCTTCCTTCTCCGTTCCCGATTTTGCCGTGCCTTGTACCTGACCATCGACGTCAGAAGCTCTTCGTCCAGATCCAAGAGCTCGAAGCCCTTCCGAAGAAAAGAAAAGCTTGAAGTCTTCATTAAACCTCCAACAGAAGAAAAGCTTGAAGTCTTCCCGATTTTGCATGCTCCAACTCATTAGCGCGTGCACCTGTGAGACTGAAAAGAAGACATTGAAGTCTTTAACAGAAGACATTTAAGTGTTCATTAGTGCCATCAATTTTTTGCAGATTCGTTGAAGTCTTCATTGAAGTCTCCAACATTGAAGTCTTCAACCCACAAACGAGCCGCCTCATTGAAGTCTTCGAAACCTAGCCTTGTACCATCCGAAGAAAAATATTTTCTGTTGAGATTCGTCGGAGTTGTACAAATTTTTGTACACCCGACATCCACTCGCCCCTACGCGCCAGATCCGGCGCCCCTGATCGCGGCCGATTCGCTGCCGACCCCGTCCATCAGCGGCCGATTCGTCGGCGTTGTACAAAATTTTTGTACACCCGACATCCGCGATGGCAGATGATGCTGCGTCCAGCTACTCCGTCGCGACTGGCGGTGGCAGTGCACATAACCCAAATTATCCTAATCCGAAGGATCCATATTTTCTGAGTTCTGTTGATCAACCAGGAAATATCATTACTCCTATTGTTTTCTGTGGACCAAACTATGCTGAGTGGTCTCGGTCGATACGTCTCTCCCTGATCTCTCGGAGAAAGATCACTTTTCTGGAGGGTACTGAAATCAAACCTGTTAATGATGCTAGCAAATTGCTTGATTGGCGATGCGTGCAAGCGCTATTGGTTCAATGGGTTCTTAATACCATTGATCCGTCTCTGAAGAAATTTTTGCCGTACTTTGAGGAGGTTTATCCATTGTGGAACTTGTTGGCGAAAAGATTTGTTGTTAGCAACGGCACTCGGAAGCAACAAATTAAGGTGGCTCTGGCCGAGTGCAAACAAACGGCGTCTATGTCTGTGGAAACCTATTTTGGAAATTTGCAGTCTTTGTGGGATGAACTAGCTGCTTATTTCCCATTGCCAACTTGTACCTGTGGTGAACTTGCTGCCAAGCTACAGGCTATGAGGGATGAAGACTACTTTCAGGACTTTATGTATGGGTTGAATGCTGAGTTGTATGGTCATACCCGATCTAATCTTCTGGCTCAGGATCCTCAGCCAAGTTTAGATCGGACATACCAGGCAATCCGTGAGGAGGATATGCGAAAATCTCAGATCCAATCCGCTACTGAGGAGGTGATGGCGCTGGCTATCAAGTCTTTACCTCGTATTTCTACTACTTCTAATAGTAGAACCTCAGATTCCAGGGACAAATCAGGTATGGTCTGTACTCATTGCAAGAAAACAGGTCATGATGTTGCAAATTGCTTTGCCAAGATTGGCTATCCAGAGTGGTGGGAGACTCGTCCTCGGCGTGAGGGCGGACGTGGTGGTGGTGGTGGCAGAGGCCCGGCACCACCACAGAGACGTGATGGGGGACGTGGTGCTGGTGGCGCAGGGGTTGTTCATCATGTCGCTGCTGCTGGTCATGGTGTCCCTGCTGGTCTTACTGGGAGTTCGGCGGATATGATGCATGGAGGGTATCCTTCACCACTCTCAGGTGAACAATGGCAGAAACTGATGAGCTTGCTGGGTAACGACGATTCTTCCAACCCTGGTTCTTCAAACTCTGATCGTCTGATGGGTAAGAATTCTTCTGTCCCTTGGATATTCGATACTGGGGCTACTCTTCATGCGACAGGCTCTCGTGACTGTTTAGTTGATTGTTTTGAGGGCCCTGTCTGTCCTGTGATTTTGCCTGATGGGAGCACTATTGAGGCTGTTCTGAGAGGCAAAGTATTTTTGACTGCTTCGTTGGTGTTGACGGATGTTCTTTATGTTCCGACATTGACTTGCAATTTGATCTCTGTCTCCCAATTGATTGGTGCCAGAAATTGTGATATGTTATTTACTCCTGATTTGTGTTTTGTTCAGGACCGAAGTACGAGGATGGTGATTGGAGCAGGTGAACAAAGGGGTGGACTTTACTTCTTGGGAGAGGTTCCAGCTTCTTTGGCTTCGGTGATCCTGACATGCAAAGAGAATGATTCCGAGGTTTGGCATAGTAGACTGGGGCATCCCTCAGATAAAGTAATGCAGACTTTACCTTCTCTCTCTGGTAGTAGTATGTTTTCTCATAAGGCTTGTGATATTTGTCATCAAGCTAAACAGACTCGTGATGCCTTTCCTGATAGTAGTAGTCGTGCTTTGAGATACTTTGAACTTATACACTGTGATCTGTGGGGACCATATCGTGTTCCGTCATCTAATGGGGCACGATATTTTTTGACTTTGGTGGATGATTTTTCTAGAGCTGTTTGGGTTATTTTGTTGACGGATAAGTCTGCTGTTTATTCTATGTTTCTTAAATTTCTTGCTATGGTGAAGCGTCAGTTTGGGGCTGATATACGTCGTGTGCGGAGTGACAATGGCACTGAATTTAATTGTTTACGAGATTATTTTTCATCTCAAGGTATATTGTTCCAAAAATCCTGTGTTGGGACACCTCAACAGAATGGAAGGGTGGAAAGAAAATATCGACATATTTTAAATGTAGCCAGGGCATTGCGATTTCAGGGTTCTCTTTCCGTAGATTTTTGGGGGGAATGTGTTCTGGCTGCATGTTATTTGATAAATAGAACCCCTTCTAGTATCTTGCATTTTAAGTCTCCTTATGAAGTTTTATATGGCTCGGCTCCTTCGTATGATCATCTCCGTATTTTTGGTTGTCTGTGCTATGCGTATGATTTGAAATCCCGACATGATAAATTTGCTAGCAGGAGCAGAAAATGTATCTTTGTTGGGTATCCACTTGATAAAAAGGGATGGAAACTGTATGATTTGGAGACTGGTGATTTTTTTGTGTCCCGTGATGTTACTTTTTATGAAAAAGAATTTTCTGGGTGTGACTCTGCTAGCGAGATGTCTTCTGCGACACGCCATACATCTGTCGAAGTGCCAGGAGACGATTTAGAGGCTTTTGAGATGGTGTCAGCTACGGTCGCTGAGGCCGGAGTGGTTGCTGGTGGCTCGGCACCGAGTAGCCAGGATGCACAGGTAGATGCAGAAGTATTGGCATGAGAGTTCGCTGGGGGTGATGCGGATACTACTAATAATACAGGGGATACAGTGTTGCCAGAGGTGCCCGACGAGGTAGTATTGGGAAGAGGAATGCGAAAGAAATCACAGCCAGTGCGATTACAGGATTTTGTGACAAATGCTGTCCGAAGTAAAAGTCCCCCCCTTCACCACAGTTCATCTGTTCCCGTCACTTCCTCAGGTACTTCGTATCCTCTAACACAATTTCTAAGTTATGACATATTTACTGCTGGACACAGAGATTTTCTTGCAGCTATCACTGCAGATGCTGAGCCTACTTCATATCGCCAGGCCTCGCAAGATTCGGGCTGGCGTGCGGCTATGCAAACTGAAATACAAGCTTTAGAAAATAATGGGACATGGAGTCTTGTCGATTTGCCTCCTGGGAAGAAAGCATTGGGAAGTAGATGGGTGTACAAAATAAAGTACAAATCTGACGGAAGTGTTGAGCGCTTAAAGGCACGGCTGGTTGTGTTCGGTAATCATCAGGTTGAGGGGATCGATTATTCCGAGACATTTGTTCCAGTAGCCAAGATGCCTACAGTTCGGGCGTTCTTGGCTGTTGCAGCTGTGAGAGGCTGGACTTTGCACCAGATGGATGTGCACAATGCTTTTCTTCATGGAGATCTGACAGAAGAAGTGTATATGAAGTTGCCGTCCGGTTTTTCGCATAGTGAACCCAACAAAGTGTGTCGCCTGCGTAAGTCTCTATATGGATTGAAACAGGCATCACGTTGTTGGTTCGCTAAGCTTACTGCTTCTCTGATATCCTATGGATTTATTCAATCACATTCCGATTATTTCCTTTTCTCTTTTTTTAAGGGGAAGGTAGAGTTGCATGTTTTGATCTATGTGGATGATATGATTGTGTCTGGTAATGACACAGGTGCTTTAGATGTTTTCAAAAAGTACCTTAGTTCTTGCTTTCACATGAAGGACCTTGGTGTGTTGAAGTACTTTCTTGGCATAGAGGTGGCTCGGAGTGCGGAAGGAATTTTCTTGTGTCAAAGAAAGTATGCTTTGGACATCATTTCAGAATGCGGTTTGATGGGGTCTCGTCCTGCCGGTTTTCCCATGGAGCCCAATCACAAGCTGGCAGAATCGACTAGTCCAAGGATGGCGAATGCAGGGACTTATCGGAGGCTGGTTGGGAGGTTGATTTATCTATCATTTACTCGCCCTGACTTGGCCTATGTTGTGCATATCTTGTCTCAATTCTTACAAGAGCCTCGCCAAGATCATTGGCATGCTGCTTTGAGAGTTGTCAGATATCTCAAAAATGCACCAGGACAGGGTATTCTTTTGAAAGCCGATTGTGATCTCCGTCTTTCTGGTTGGTGTGATTCTGACTGGGCCAGTTGTCCTTTGACTCGCCGCTCTGTTACAGGCTGGTTGGTGTTTCTGGGGGGGTCTCCTATTTCTTGGAAGACCAAGAAGCAATCAACTGTTTCCCGATCTTCCGCTGAAGCTGAATACCGATCTCTTGCTGCGCTCGTTTGTGAGTTGAAATGGTTGAAGGAGTTATTGGTGTGTTTGGGCGTTCGCCAGGAGTCTACTATGTCGGTGTATTGTGACAGTCAGTCAGCCCTGCACCTGGCTCAGAACCCGGTATTTCATGAGCGCAGTAAGCATATTGAGGTGGATTTGCATTTTGTTTGCGATGCTATTAGAGATGGCACCGTAATAGCCTCGCATGTTCCTACTTCTTCTCAACTGGCTGACATCTTCACCAAACCCCTTGGAAAGCAAGTGTTTGATTCTTTTCTTCCCAAGTTGGGCATTTGTGACTTACATGCTCCAACTTGAGGGGGGGTGTTAGATTATAAGATAATATTTGTAATGTAAATATGGCCCATACCCATAAGCCCAAATGTAGACACTATATATATTGTAACAAACCCTAGCAATGAAGAGGAGGCATTATTATTTCCTACAGTGTTGTATGTGCACTAACATTACCCCCTTCATAATCACTTTGGATAGTAACATAGAGTCTCATCAATTTAAGCACATCTTGGAATCACTGTATCCATGCATGTGGGAGAAATAGGCACCATACTCCAGAAAAGTATAAGGTATGGATCTGAAAGGGCACTAGCTACCAGATGTGTTGTATGTGCACTAACATTACCCCCTTCATAATCACTTTGGATAGTAACATAGAGTCTCATCAATTTAAGCACATCTTGGAATCACTGTATCCATGCATGTGGGAGAAATTGGCACCATACTCTAGAAAACTATAGATCCTGCGGTAAATATAAGATGCCACTACAGGAAGTTTAGCAATCAAGTTCAGAGAGTCTTCATATGTAGGCTCCAAAAACTTTGCTTTTGGCATATCCTTATCGTATGCCTTCTTGAATTCACTTTGAACCTGATACTCGCTACTATTTGATGCTTGAAGAACCAGAAGAATAGGTATACCTGGATTCCATACGATCTGCAGTTCTTCTCCAGTGTCCATATTGCAGTTGCATCCTTTTCTATGTATGACTGATACCATGAAACCTCTATTCTTCTCCGATACCATCACCAAAGGCTGATTTTTCCCCTCACATGACAGTATAGCATGAGATTCCTTTGTAATATACCCACAAATGTCTGGTCCAAACATTAAGCTATAGAGTGTTTCCCTGCCAAACTTCTTCCGATCCTCATCATCACTTATCAACTTCATATATCCACCAGAGATGTTATTGGTGAGCAATTCTAGCTTGCTTGGACATTTACCATTCCCTGGGACTGAACTAGGGCCTCGTGACTGAACAAAAAGATCTGCAACCCAAGAATCTCCCTTTTTTACTTTCTTCAGTAAGTTCACTACAGGTGTGCGCATCAATCCTGACATTTTTACATCCTTCCTTCTGGTTTCAGGACTTATCAAAGCAAGCCGGCGTTCTTTTCCACTGTTATGATTGTTCTTCTTTATTGACAAAGCATAGTATTTCTTCTTAGAGTTCACTTCCTGATCATCTTGTTGGTTTTTACTCATTAATCTCCACTGCAGTTGTAATAATGCTCTATGTTTCTCCTCTTTTGACTTTTGGAGCTCCAATTCATCTTGTTGATACATGTCATTATGGAACTGACCCATGACATTGTTCTCCTCTGCAGTAGAATCATATTGAAGCAATAGGGACAGTAAGTACCACAACAAGCTAGACTGAAGTAAAACATCCTGCAATTCAATTGATACTGAAACATAAACTGCAGTTTGGAGTGCAGCCTCAACAACAAATGAAGCCATTGACTCCAAGTGGGTTATGGGTTCTCCAACATACTTCATCGTCTTCTTGAAGTACAGATCTTGGTGGAAAACCTTTTCAGCCTCACTTCCATCAAGTACTGCATTGGCTATGTCAGTTGCCTCTGCACAAGTATGACTCAGGTTGTTAGTCATATTGTCCACCACACGAGTAACCATTGCAGGCTTTCCAGCCATGTTACACTCATAAACAGCAGCTTTCTGGAATGCAAACACCTTCTCAGGTGGGAGATTTATTCCCAAATTTTCCTTTGAAAGGATGATACCTGTAGAGAATAATTGTTGTGTATTTTATTGATGGGCTACTCAACTACTTATAGGGAGTCTAGCTCCTCTTCATATTACATTTTCCAATGTGGGACTAAATCCCTTATTAGTTCTCAACACTCCCCCTCAAGATGGGCGATAGATATTAATCATTCCCATCTTGTTACATAGCTTCGACAGACTTACTGAACTAAGACCCTTAGTCAGACAGTCTGCCACTTGTTCTTCTGAGCGAACATGATCAATCTTCAGTATCCCTTGTTCTAGCTTTTCTTTGATGAAGAATCGATCGATCTCGATGTGCTTCGTTCTGTCGTGCTGAACTGGATTGTTAGCTATACTTATTGCAGCTTGACTATCGCTCAGAAGACGTAATGGTGCTCTCTTGTCCAGCTTCAACTCTGTCAGCAACGCTTTTACCCACAGCAACTCCGACACTCCTAAAGCCATTGTTCTGTATTCTGCTTCAGCTGTAGACCGTGCTACCACAGACTGTTTCTTGCTTCTCCATGAGACCAAGTTTCCTCCTACAAAGACACAATATCCCGTGGTAGACCTTCTATCGTCTATGCAGCTTGTCCAGTCTGCGTCGCAGTATCCCTCAACTTCTATACATCCATTCTTCTTGAACCATAGCCCTTTCTCCGGGTCCCTTTCAGATATCTCAAGATCTGAAATACTGCATCCATATGACCCGTTCTTGGATCATGCATGTAGCGACTTACTACACTTACCGCAAATGAAATATCAGGGCGAGTGTGTCCCAGATAAATCAATCTCCCTACAAGTCGTTGATATCTTTCACGATCAACTGGCTCTCCTGCTTATGCTCCCAACTTGCTCTTCTGGTCAATTGGAGTGACTGCAGCTTTGCATCCCAGCATCCCTGTCTCCTTCAGCAGATCTAGTGTGTATTTTCTCTGTGAGAGAATAATTCCTTGTTCGCCTTCACACACCTCGATACCTAGAAAGTATCTCATCGCTTCTAGATCCTTCACTTCGAACTCCTTCGCGAGTTTTGACTTCAGCTTAGCAATCTCGGCTTCATCATTACCTGTGATTACTATATCATTCACGTATACAGCAAGTATAGTGATGTGGCCTCTTGCATACTGAAGAAAGACCGTATGATTTGCATTTGCTTGATAGTATCCCATGCCTGTAACAACCTTTCTAAATCTGTCAAACCAGGCTCGAGGAGATTGCTTGAGCCCATATAGCGACTTCTTTAGTTTGCACACTTTTTCATGCGACGTCCCTCCGTCTGATTCTGTAGCATAGCACCCTGGCGGGAGTTCCATGTACACTTCTTCTTGTAGGTCCCCATGGAGAAAGGCATTCTTCACATCTAATTGGTATAGCTTCCACCCATAGTTTGCTGCAATGGAGACCAGAGTCCTTACGGTGCTCATTTTTGCTACTGGAGCAAACGTCTCATCATAGTCGATGCCATATGATTGTGTGTATCTCTTTGCAACCAACCTCGCCTTGTATCGTTCCACCTTTCCTTCCGACGTCTCCTTTACTGTGTACACCCATTTGCATCCCACAATTTTCTTTCCTTTAGGTAATGGAACAAGCTCTCACGTCTTATTTTTTTCCAGTGCCTCAAGTTCTTCCATCATCGCAGCTTTCCACCTTGGATCTTTCTTTACTTCCTGCCAACTTTTGGGCAACAAAGTAGAGTCTAATGATGCGATGAAGGCTCGATAATTCGAAGAAATATTAGAATAAGACAGGTAATTGGCAATATCATGTTCATAATCATCAAAACGACTAGGAGCCTTACCCGCATTGATGCGAGAAGATCTCCTTAAGGGAGCAATAGGTGGTGGAGAGATCATGCCATCAGAGTCAGAGAGATCCGCATCAGAATCAGATTGATTCTGTGCGGGGGCAACATCTTCAAGAGTTGGAGCAGGAGTAGACGAGGGACTTGGTACAGAAGGCACAGGGCACGGTACAGGCACGGTACTGGACTTCTGCTGTCTCCTTCTGTAGACTTGGAGCTCATTTTCCATTGTCTGCTGCTCCCCCTGTTTAACATATGTATCTTCTTCATCTTCTGTATCGGAGTCACTGCTTTCTCCCCCTTTCGTCCAGTTTTTCACGACTGGGCATGGGACCGATCCGACTACCACAGATGGACTTAATTTCTCCCCCTCACATCTAACACCCGCTGTGTTAGGTGTGTCAACAAACGCCGAACCGTCATCCGAACTATAATATGGTTCTAGTTCTCTGAAGGTAACGTCCATGCTCACAAACATCTTTCGCTCAACTGGGCTCCAACATGCGTATCCCTTCTGAGTTGCCGTGTACCCGACAAAGACACATTTAACCGCTCTAGGATCCAGTTTGCCAACTCCTGGCCTATTATCTTGGACAAAACAGACACACCCAAATACTTTTGGTGGAACAGTGTACGTGGTAGCACCAGTAAGCATCTCCAACGGTGTCTTCCAGTCCAATACCTGAGATGGCATTCTGTTGATGAGATAAGATGCCGTTAACACCGCCTGTCCCCATAAGTGTTTCGGAACATTCATAGCCAGCATCATCGTCCGTGCGACCTCTAGCAGGTGTCTGTTCTTTCGTTCGGCCACACCATTTTGTGCCGGTGTATAGGCACAAGAAGTTTGGTGTAGTATGTCATGAGTGGATAAATACTCAGCAACCGTCTTATTTGTATACTCCGTCCCATTGTCAGACCGTAAGCACTTAATCTTAGTGCCATATTGAGTTTCTACCTGACGATGAAAGTCGCAAAACGCCTCAAAGACGTCACTTTTATTCTTCATAAGGTACACCCATGTCACGCGAGTATAACAATCAATAAAAGTGATGAACCATCGAAAACCGTTAATACCGGTTGTAGGACAAGGGCCCCATACGTCCGAATGTATCATATCAAATGCAGCCGAACTTCTACTACCGGAACTCACATATGTGCTTCTGGTATGTTTACCCAACTCACAAGCATGACAAAATAACTTCTCCTTATTAGCCCTTTGGTATAAGGACGGATACATGCGACTAATAACTTTAAAAGAAGAATGACCGACACGCTGGTGGTGGAGTAGCAATTCATCTTCTACACTGCGTCGGGGGGGACAGGGCGTCGGTGGGGGGGGGGGGGGGGGGGGGGAGGGGGGGGACTGCTGGTGGGAAAAGGGGGGGAAGGAATTTTTTTCCTCCGTTATGGCTTTGATACCATGTAGAGAATAATTGTTGTGTATTTTATTGATGGGCTACTCAACTACTTATAGGGAGTCTAGCTCCTCTTCATATTACATTTTTCAATGTAGGACTAAATTCCTTATTAGTTCTCAACAATACCATCAGCTTTTTGTAGGATCTCATCAAAATGGATCAGTCCCTCGATGTTTTCGATCTTTGCAAAAGTCTGGGTTTGATAAAGGTCGCTAGAATGCTCGATACCCTTTTCTGAAGGTTTCTTCACCTCTCGCATTTCTACCTCTTTTGTAATTGATTGCTTGATGCTCAAAACCAAGGACATGGTCTTGTGTTGATGCTCACTTGTCAGTGAATGGATGACCAATCCCTCCATGGATTCACACTCAATTTTGCACCTACGACACCAACTCATGCTACCAAGCTTCCTCATGGGCATTTCATCAAACACCTTCGGTTCAGTCTCTTCCTACTGCTGCCTTTGAGGAGGCTGCTCAGAACTGCTACCCTTACCATGTTCACCGAAACGTGCCATCTCCAGTGCATTTTCCGTTTTCTCGACAACATGTATCTGTAGCATTTTTTTTCTTTTCTTGGACTACTTCAATTCTACCCGAATCTGAGACCCCAGATTCCGGCTCCTTCACATGCATTTCGTCAAACATAGGTGGGGCAATTTGGTACTGCTGATGTGCCGGCGAGATCTGCGGCAGCTAGTGGTAACACGACGACGGTGACGACTGGGTTGTGTACTGTGGTTGGCCGTACGTTGTCGTGAAGGTGTACGACGAATACTGTGACGACGGTTGCCGATATTGCTGCTGCGGATGCTGCTGATACTGCACGGGGAACTGCGACATCGGCATTTGTAGATAGGTGTAGCCATCTGGTGCAGGTGGTGGTGGTGGAGGCGGTGGCTCCATGGCCGGAGTATAGGATCGAGCAAGCACTTCATTCCTACATCTCATCCACTCTTCCATCGAATCTAATTTGTGATCTAGGTCTAGAAGTTTACCTTTGAGAGATCGGAGACCCTCCTCCACGATCCGGTGGCGAGGATCCTCCGGGAACCCTTGCCATGAACTCCAGCTACTCGAAATCGGGCTTCTGTACTCTCCGATACTGGGATCTTAGGGCTCTGATACCAATTAATAAGCTCCTTTTCCCGTCATAACAGAATTTGAAAGAGTTTGAGTGGAATTCATCATGAAACATCAGAGATTAGATCAGGAATTGGGAAAGAACAGTGGAGAATTGGGAATTCTAGGGTTTTTATTAGAGTAGTAAGGAAGAAGAAGAAGAAGGAGACAGACATTACAATAGCTAAGTAAACTAACGACTTCAACTAACCGATTACATTCCAAGCTGCCCTCCTCTTCCCCTCTACTCTGCTATTTATAGAGTTCAAAAACTCTGACTGACTTGGTCCCCAAGCCTTGGGCAATGATGTGGCAATGTTGACGTGGAGGCTATTTTATTGCTTGAGCTGATGTATGCTCTGATACTGAGCTCTACTCACACTGCTGCCACTGCCACACTCTGTTAAGCTGCTGTAGGTAGAAAATATGGAAAAGGATCGCATCATTTGCACACCCATAGTCAGCGATAGTTTCTCATAGTTATTCAGTTGTATCTGTACTGTTTGCAACTTACTTTCTGTTGGGAAAGAAACGCGGAAACCTTTTCCCAAACCGGAGAGTACCTGCGAGAGGACCGAGCAATACAACGCACGAACCCAAAAACAAGCACACAAAAACAATCCACGCAGACACAGAGAATTTTTGACGTGGAAACCCTTGCGGGAAAAAACCACGGGACGATCGGAGTCCAACCCTGAGAAGCCTCCACTAATAGAATAGAAGAATTACACCCTCTACAAACTCCTCCCGATCCAAATCGGATCCCCACAACACTCAGAGATAAGAACAATGATTACAAGGCTACGAAGAACGAGAACGACGAGTAGAGATTACCCGAACACGATCTCCTTCGAATAGCGACCTTCAATCCTCCGTCTTCTTCTCCGAAGTTGTAATGGCACTCTTGCCTCCTTCCTCTCTCAAACTTGTGTTGTCCAATGCGTTGCACTTCTGAATTAGGGTTGAGAAATCTCAATATAACTTCCTAATCCCGCAACCAACCTGGACCGTTGGATTAGATCCAATGATGAAAACTCATCCAGAAATCCGCTTCAGCCCCCGACGACACAGAGTTCGGCCAGAACTCTGTGTCGAGCAAACAGAACCTCACGCCAACATTCTGGAGGAGCCAGACCGAGTTCGGCCCGAACTCGCCATGGGACCGAGTTCGGCCCGAACTCGGATCCCCTGTTCCAGAACCTCCCATGGAGCAGCAGCAGCAGCAACTCTGACTTCCCGAGCTTCTCCGACATCGGACGGCGCTCGTCGCACTCCGGGGTCTTCTCCACATAGGTTGGGAACCCCACCCACTCCAACAAATCTCCCCCTTCACAACTATGGGGAGGATGTCGTCATCCCGACGACCTGCCTGCAGTACTCAAACTTCCCACTTGGTAGAATCTTCGTGAACATATCAGCTCCGTTGTCATCTGTATGCACCTTCTCAAGCTCCGCGTCCTTCTTCTCAACCACATCCCGTATCCAATGATACCGGGTCTCGATGTGCTTGGACCGGCTATGAAACGTCTGATTCTTCACAAGGTGGATCGCACTCTGACTGTCGCAAAGCAAAGTATAATGCTCTTGCTTCAGTCCCATTTCCTGCAGCAGCTTCTTCATCCACAACAGCTCCTTGCAAGCCTCCGTCGCCGCAATGTACTCTGCCTCTGTCGTCGACAAGGCAACACACTTCTGCAACCGCGACTGCCACGATACTGCTCCTCCCGCAAACATCATCACGTAGCCCGAAGTCGATCGCCTTGTGTCTACATCTCCAGCCATATCAGCGTCGGTATACCCAACCAGCTTCGGCTCGTCACCACCAAAGGAAAGTCTCCAACCGGCAGTGCCCTGAAGGTATCGTAGAATCCACTTGACCGCACTCCAATGTACCTTTCCAGGATTTGAAAGATACCTGCTAACCGTACCAACTGCATGAGCAATATCTGGCCTCGTACACACCATAGCATACATAAGGCTTCCCACAGCTGAGGCATATGGAACCCGCTCCATATCTTCCTTTTCGTCCTCGGTAGATGGACACTGTTCCTCAGTGAGCTTAAAGTGAGCCGCGAGGGGGGAACTCACTTTCTTCGACCCGTCCATCCCGAAACGCTGAAGTACCCGGTGAATGTACTTCGTTTGGGACAAGTGTAGCAGCTTGGACTCTCTCTCTCGGCTGATCTCCATCCCAAGAATAGTCTTCGCTGCGCCCAAATCCTTCATAGAGAAGGCCGCGCCCAGTTGGCGCTTCAACTCCGCTATCCTAGTGGCATTCCGACCCACTAATAGCATATCATCAACATAGAGCAACAAAATGATGAAATCATCATCGGCAAAATACCTCACAAATGCACAATGATCCGACGTCGTCCGTGCATAACCATGCTCCCCCATAAACGACTCGAACTTCCTGTACCACTGCCTCGGAGCCTGCTTCAGACCATACAAGCTCTTCCTCAACCGGCAGATCAAATGTGACTTGCCCTTCTCGCAGAATCCCTCTGGCTGCTCCATGTACAACTCCTCCTCAAGATCACCGTGGAGGAATGCCGTCTTCACGTCCATCTGCTCGACCTCCAAGTCGAAACTGGCTGCTAATGCTAGCACCACCCGAATAGACGAATGCTTGACGACAGGCGAAAAGATCTCATCATAATCCACGCCTTTCCGCTGACCGTAGCCTTTGACTACCAGCCTCGCTTTGTATCGAGGGCGAGTAGCATCTTCCGTCTGCTTCACTCTGAACACCCATCGATTCTTCAAAGCCTTCTTGCCCTTTGGCAACCGCACCAGATCATAAGTGGAATTGGTGTGCAAGGAACTCATCTCCTCCTGCATAGCCACCATCCACTCCTGCCTGTGTTCGTCTTCCATAGCCTCTGCGAAACTTTCGGGCTCCCCTCCCGTCAGTCAATAGCACATACTCATCCGGTGAGTATCTCGTAGATGGTCGACGATCCCTGTCACTCCTTCTCAGTGGAGCCACTGGTGCTGGCTGTATACCGACAGCCTCCGCCCCTTCAGGAACTACCTCTCCGGCATGCTCATCCTCCTGAGGGACACCCTGACCACCATCAGCAGGCTGATGATCAAGGTTGGGAGCAACTCCATGTACCGGCTCCCCCATAACTGGATCCTCTGCGATGTCCTCTGGAAACTGCTCGAAGCGAAATGACTCTAACTCAGGCAATTCCTCAGCCTCAGAAGGCGTCTCGGAATCCTGAGTGTTGGTCATGGTCTGATCCTCGACGAACACCACGTCCCTGCTTCTGTAGAGCTTTCCTTCCACTGGGTCGTAGAGTCTATAGCCAAACTCATCCCGACCATAGCCGACAAAGACGCATCGCCTCGTCTTCGGCTCAAGTTTGGTCCTCTCGTCCTTCGGTACATGCACGAAGGCTTTACAACCAAACGCCCGCAGGTGACTGTATGACGGCTCTTTGCCGTACCATACTTTATCAGGCACATCATCCTGCAAAGGAGCACTAGGAGACAAATTAATAATATAAGCAGCTGTGAGAAGAGCCTCACCCCAATAACTGCCCGGCAAGTTTGCTTCTGACAGCAAACACCGCACCCTCTCCATCAGTGTCCTGTTCATGCGCTCCGCTACACCATTGAGCTGAGGTGTCTTTGGCGGAGTCTTCTGGTGTCGTATTCCTTGCTCTCTGCAATACGCATCAAAGGGACCGATGTATTCGCCGCCATTGTCGGACCGAACACACAACAACTTCTTGCCCGTCTCCCTTTCAACAGAGGCCTGAAACTCCTTGAAAGTTGGCAGCACCTGATCCTTGGTCTTTAAGGCATAGACCCAAACCTTCCTGGAACAGTCATCAATAAAAGTCACAAAGTAAGAAGCACCACCAAGAGATTTTACCTTCATAGGACCGCAGACATCCGAGTGAATCAACTCGAGCAACGCCGGCTTCCTCGAACTTGGGTGACTTTGGAAAGACACCCTATTTTGCTTCCCAGCTAAACAGTGCGTGCACTTCTCCAACTTTGTAGACCTGAGCCCCGGAATCACCTTCCTGTTCACCAAGTAGCTCATCCCCTTCTCGCTGATATGGCCGAGCCGCCTGTGCCACAACTCGGTAGACGCATCACTGACTGCGTTCACCTCCTGTGCCCCCTCTGCGCTCCCCTCCATATAGTAGAGACCGGACTTCTTGCTTCCTCTGACAATCACCATCGAACCTCTGGAAAGCTTCCACTGACTGTTCCCGAAGAGACTGAAGAATCCCTCGTCATCCAACCTTCCAACCGACACCAGGTTGAAACGGATATCAGGGACATGACGAACATCCTTGAGAACAAGAATCGCACCCGTCTTCGTTCTCAAATGCACATCTCCAACGGCAACCGCCTTCGACACATCTCCGTTGTCCATCTTCAACACGCCACAGTCGCCTGTCGTGTAAGTGGCAAACAGTGCCCTATTGTGAGATACATGTGCTGAAGCCCCTGAGTCCACCAGCCAAGAATTGTCATCGCAGGCGAGGTTAGTAATGACCTCATCACCTACGACGATCACATCGCCTCCATGCACCGAGGCCGCCGCTGTAGTGTTCTCTTCTTGCTTCCCCTTGTCGCCCTTCTTCTCTCTCTTCCAAGCGAAATAATTTCGCTTGATATGGCCCTTCTTACCGCAATGGTAACACTCTGAGTCCTCGTAACGACCTTTGGACTTCCCCCTGCTCTTGTCTCTGCCACCACCTGGACCCCTGCTTTTGTCCCTTCCGCGGCTCTCTGAAACCAATGCCTCTGAGTGGTGGGATGTGGATGAAGTGCCCTGAGAACGTCTCCGCATCTCTTCATTCAGCACCCCGCTCTTGGCAAACTCCAGACTGACCACGCCCTCTGGAGCAGAAGCGATCATAGATACTCGTACGGTCTCCCACGAGTCTGGCAAAGTACACAGCAGCCATAGTCCCTGAACTTCGTCGTCGAACTTGACTCCCATAGAAGATAGCTGGTCAACCACGCCTTGGAACTCACTCAAGTGATCCGAAATAGACGCCCCATCCTTGTACCGCAGACCCATCATCGTTCGGATCAGGAACAACTTGTTTACCCCGGTCTTCTTCGCATACAAGGATTCCAGCTTATCCCACAACGTCTTCGCGTGCTCAATATTGGCAACGTGATTGTACACGTTCTCATCAACAAACTGCCTTATGTACCTACACACCTGTATGTGCTCGAATGTCCAGTCCTCCTCGGATTTATCACTGGACCTCTCGGATGCAAATACGGGTAGATGCAGCTTCTTGACAAATAGCAAATCTTTCATCTTGCTCCGCCAATAATGATAGTTTGTGCCATTAAGGTTCACCATGCGCACCGGCTTCGCGTCCATCTCTCCTCTCTGGTTCCTCTGTCAACTCCTGACACCCTTTGAACCCAAAGCTCTGATACCACTCTGTTGGGAAAGAAACGCGGAAACCTTTCCCCAAACCGGAGAGTACCTGCGAGAGGACCGAGCAATACAACGCACGAACCCAAAAACAAGCACACAAAAACAATCCACGCAGACACAGAGAATTTTTGACGTGGAAACCCTTGCGGGAAAAAAACCACGGGACGATCGGAGTCCAACCCTGAGAAGCCTCCACTAATGGAATAGAAGAATTACACTCTCTACAAACTCCTTCCGATCCAAATCGGATCCCCACAACACTCAGAGATAAGAACAATGATTAAAAGGCTACGAAGAGCGAGAACGACGAGTAGAGATTACCCGAACACGATCTCCTTCCAATAGCGACCTTCAATCCTCCGTCTTATTCTCCGAAGTTGTAATGGCACTCTTGCCTCCTTCCTCTCTCAAACTTGTGTTGTCCAATGCGTTGCACTTCTGAATTAGGGTTGAGAAATCTCAATATAACTTCCTAATCCCGCAACCAACCTGGACCGTTGGATTAGATCCAATGATGAAAACTCATCCAGAAATCCGCTTCAGTCCCCGACGACATAGAGTTCGGCCAGAACTCTGTGTCGAGCAAACATAACCTCACGCCAACATTCTGGAGGAGCCAGACCGAGTTCGGCCCGAACTCGCCATGGGACCGAGTTCGGCCCGAACTCGGATCCCCTGTTCCAGAACCTCCCATGGAGCAGCAGCAGCAGCAACTCTGACTTCCCGAGCTTCTCCGACATCGGACGGCGCTCGTCGCACTCCGGGGTCTTCTCCACATAGGTTGGGAACCCCACCCACTCCAATACTTCCCCCCCCCCCCCCCCCCCCCCCCCCTCCCTTTTTTTAGAAATTTTGCAACTTACTTTTGAATCTATTAGGCTGTGTTTGATTGAGCTTTTTTTCCATGGAAAATAATTTCATCACAAATTTTCCACCAATTGTAGTGTTTGATAGCGTATATTTTCCATGGAATTATTTTGAAACAAATCTATCATTTTCCATATTTTCCTCCAAAATGGTGGAAAATAAAATTGGTCTAGCCCATAGGAAAATATCAATTTCCATGGAAAATAACGACAATCAAACACCCAAATTAATTCCGTGGAATTTTTTCCATGGAATTTTTTTCCTAGTAAAATAATTGCTTGGAGTTAATTTATTTTCCATGTATTTTCCACCTTGTAATCAAACACACCCTTAGTTGTTCCTATTTCCTTTGTTAATTTATATACCACAGATTGAGTAGTGTTGCATGCTAACAAAAATGGTAGAAGTTGCAGGAACGGAAAGTGACCCATAGTTTGTTGTATTTACACTTTTGCCTTTTTTTTGCACTTTATTGTTGGTGCCTCTTCTGGAACTACAGTTGAACTGTTCCTTTTGTTTGGAAAATTTTTATATCCACAATTTTCAATATTACTGAACACTAACATATTGTACAAAGTTCAGGAGCTGTATGTCACCAGATTCTAAGACCGAGAAAGAAAAGGTAATCGATTCCTCCCGCTCAAAATGCCTCCCTCGGACTATGAAGATCAGCTCATCCAACAAGCAACATAGGAATGGAACGATGAGGTCACCTATCTCAGACTGCCCAAGAAACTCTTCAGCAGGTCCCGACACTAGTCATTCATCCCAGGGTGGAAGTAAAAGAATTACTGATGCTTCATCGGCTAAAGGATCATCTATGAGGCTGGAATCCTTTAAAGAAGAAAAGGAGAAGGTTATCAAGATCGAGGAAAGTTAAGTTCAATCGCCTTCGTTTTCCTTACTGATCTTGTTTATATTGTATCTGTCTTCTGTTCTTGACGGAGAAAGTTCCTCCTGCAGGCTTACTTCAGGAGCTCGGGTTATAATCCAGTCTAGAGCACCATGCGAGGAAAGCGAGGATAGCTCTAGTTCTTGATGACGGGAGCACTTTTATGTGTCATGACCTTCATTTGTTTGTGAGCCACTTTCTTGACAGCTTTGAGTGTGGATAAAGTTAGGTTTGTAATTTTCAAGATGGCTGTAAGTCCTTGTCTATTTAATTTCGGTTTCCAGGTAGTTTATAAGTCATTTTCCTTTCTAGAGCACTTAAAAGAACCTTAAGGCTTCTTGCCTGCTAACAAGGGTACCCTAACCATTCTTTAGTCATTTTCATTTTAAAGTTCCTTTACTTTGTTAAAAGAAATAAGTGTTTTCATTCAGACTGCATGTCGGTTAAACTCTGCTGTTGTTTTAGTGGATACGAATACATCGTATCTTGTAATTGATCTAACCAAGGTTCGCAGTATCGGTATCGGAATCGGTATCGGTATCGGACTGTTCATATGAGTATCGATATAGGCAATATTGGTTGTTTCAGATTGCAGTATCGGATTTTTTTCGTATTGGAAAGCAAATAATTATTGATAAATTATATAAATTTTAGAATTTTTTTTATACATTTAGGTATAACTTTTAAGTATTTTCTATGTTTGTTCCAAGTAGTTTTGAAATTAAATGAAATAATAGTCGCCTTTCCCAATTGGTTTACCTGTGATAGATAAACTTTCTTCTTTTACATGGTTTTACAATCTTACTATGCTTTTACACTTGCTAATTGGTCTTTTTTTGTTCAATTTTCTTTGCCGAATTGACTGAAAAGAGACCCCCTAATGTCGGTATCGACCAGTATCGGTATCAGCCGTATCGGATCGGTATCAACCGATACTGCAAACTATGGATCTAACCATATAGGAAGCCAAATGAGTTTTGCACCGCAGTAGCATCCACCACTAGAATTAGTAGTAGTTTAACACTTGCAATTGCACTTTGTGCAGGATGTTTATGTTTACTTTTGATCACCAAATCCTTCTTTTAAGCATTCGGTGGTGAATTATCCTACAGATATTCGGAGAATGTTACCGGTGAGACAGAGACAGGATGTTGCTTTTTCTTTGAGGTGTTCCACCTTTAGACTGCATAATGGCAATACCTGTAACACTTTTCGCTACTATATAGAGAATTCGTATCTTTCTCTTATAGTTAAATCTCTGAAGCAAATGTAAAATTTGTTTCACAATTTCATGGCTGAACACTCGTGAATGTTTTTGATAGTGTGGGTTGAAACCAGGTCTATTTCATGGTTTCAAATCTGGAACAATGTGATGTGAAGGTTCAAGATGTGTGTGCTCTAGTCTTTGCAGTGGGGACCTTTTGATAGTGTTTCTTTACATGAGAGGTGGTCAAAGTCCGGAACCTAAGCTTAGATTACATACCGAAACACTTCCATGTAGGTAGACTTTTGCTGTGTTTAAGAGTAGCAAAATTTTGAAAAGGTTGATGTTGAGATGAAGTTGAAACTAGTTGAGCACTCATGCTTACTGATGATTCAGTAGCAAAATGAAGAGCTAAATCACTCCCAACCACTCTCCTCTTTGATTAAGAAGTTAGGCACGGTCTTTCTAGTATGTAAACAATTTGTAGACTGGAGAGTCTGTTAGGATTCAGCTCATATTTAGTAATCCTAATAGTAATAGGATTGGAGTAAATTCCTATTCGTACCTAGATAATAAGTTTTTTTTTTTTTTTATGTCATGTCTACATAGGATTTGATTTTTATATATGGACACATGATATGCTATATAAAGGGGCCTAAGATTCTTTGTGTAGAAGACTAATTGTTCTCAAGTAAATGTGTTGGGTAGCCAACAATAATTTGAGAGAAAGAAAGAAGAATAGAGAGATTGAAGAAGCGAAAAATTGGATTTTTCAGATCTTCTTGGGTGTAATATCTGGAAAAAAAAATTGTGTTCCCTTTGTGTACTTTTTCTGGTACTGGGTTACGAAGTTGTAGCGATTTCTTGTGTTTTCTTTGTGTGCTTTCTCTGGTAGTTGGGGTTACGAAGCTGTAGCGATCTTGTAAAGCCTTGTAACCTTATTTAGTAGTGATCTCACTCTCATGATGGTTTTTTACCGGTTAGGGTTTCCACTTAATTCTTGTGTCTTTGTCTTGAAATTTTTGTGATCTTTATTTTTTTTGCATAAGTCAACTCCTATGTTTGACTTGTGGATATTGGTTCGTCGTGAACGCCCATCTTGGAAAATAGTTTCCGCTTTTATTCCAAACAGACTAGCCTCTCCTCCCCTGCTCTCTCCGTGGACGATCATGATCATCATCACTGTTATCACACTCCACCTGTTTCCGAGGGCCAGGTACGTAACTCTTATACCTCTACGTGTTTTTGTAGTCATAAATCGAAAGAGGAATTGAGTTGAATTGGCTGATGCAGGAAGAAATGAAGGCGGAGAAGCTGAAACAAGCCCTCCTCTGCGCAACTACGCAACTAGAATACAGGCGCATGGCAACCCACGAGGAGCTGCAGATGCTGGAGCTGCAGGTGCTCTACGCATCTCCTCGAGAATGTTAGCCGCAAGCACGACAAAGCTCTCCACCGATGCCGGTCCCTCCTTGCTAACACTGGTAGCACTGAAATGACTGCATTGCCTGTAGAGCTACAAGTACGTTGTTTTTTGCCTGTATGGAATTGATTCAACCTGGAAATATGAACAGTCATCTTTCGGTTAATTATAATCTCATACTTTTATGTTTGCATTTGTTGGGGATGAAATTTAGATTTTATTGCTCTCTATATGAACTTCCTCCTATTCTTAAATATTTGTATCACAGTTCTTGTTCAACAAGGTGACTACTCGAATGTGGGGACGACATTTGCTTGTGGAGGCTCGTTGTGATCCATATCTACGATCAATCATGTAGTAACTCTATATTGAGTGTTAGTTCTCCCCGTCGGAAAACTTATCTAGCGTCTTTCTTCCCCTTTGTAATCTTCTGCCATTTTCTAAGATATTTTTTCGGATTACTATAATAATCTAACAATCAAGAATGGATATAAATTGTAGTTATGAAATATAATATACTTTAACATGAAGATAGACGTCAACGGATATGGACACGAATATTGATACACATACGATATGGATACATGATACGCACTTTTTCAGATAGTAATAACTTAGTTATCTATATTGTACGAATAACGATATGTGGATACGGATACCGATACGGATATGGACACCATTAAGCCTATGATTCTAGGAAGCCTATATGGTATGCAATATCAATTCATTCATGGTATAATAGCAATAACCAAGCATTTAGCTATATATTGTGACTGAAGCTGGCATCTTGAAGTTGTTTATTGTCTATCAGGAAATCAACAAAGTTTCGGATGCCATGTCCCTTTCTGAAACTGATTTTGAAAGCTGCTTATGTATGCAAGAGATCCTCACTGTGGGAAGTAGCTAGCATAGCATCTACAAAATCTTGAATTTATCGGAGCCTTAACCAGTAATGCCTAACTGACTGCTGCTTAATTTACTCATACAATTCTTGCTGCTTAATTTACTTCAAGATGTCTCAAAGGAGAGTTTGTTGAACGAAGAAAAATAGGTATTTATTCTGCAAATTCTTCGGGTATCGAACTTGTTATTTATTCGTTGGACGAAGAAAAATTATTAGGTGAACCAGGTGCAACACATTACAATTAGTACATGTTCTTGGGGCCAAACAAGCTAGGTTAAATTTTCAATTGCAATTGTTATTTTTGCCAACTATAAGTGGATTAGTAAAAGGAACAATACTTTGAGCGAAAAATATAGACCCTTTATAGGCACATTCTTTGGTATGATTGGTTTACACATCTTCATGTTGTTTCTGTATTCAAAAGCAGGGCCACCTCATGGATAAGTCCGACAATACTTCGGATTTGAACAACTCTCCTCTACTTAGAACAACCCTCCAGACCTAGTGTGACCTACAAGAGCTAGGGGTCTCGGGTGACCCCTAGGAAGGGAAAGGTCACAACCCTAGGAAATTATTTCCTTGACGAAAATGAGAGATTATACCATTAGAAAGTTGATTCTTCTTTCTTAGAAACTTTATTCTTTCTAAATGAAAGGAGAGCTAAACTGTATGTAATATAACACTAGTATGTCACCTTATATAATATGGAATCTTGGATTATCCAGAATTGCCCCTCTATGTAAGAAATTTGAAAGGGCACCAAACATAATAATAATATGAGAAACAATTTTGTGTTCCATCCATACACAAGTCTGCTCACACAAGTCTGCCCGATGGGTCGAATACTCCAACTATATCAACGAATCACTAATATTTTGGAAATGTAAAAAAGAGAGAGCATATTATGGTTAGTTTTTATTTTTATTTTTGTTTTTCAGTGTTCGACATATATACAACACATCCTTGATTTCACTGTCCATCTTGTTGGAAAAGAATACAAATCTTGAAGACAGAGAGTTGCAATCTAATTTTTTGAATTGTTCCAGACAGACCGAAGGGAGGGTTTTGGACCGAAGCTGCACCACGTGGCACGTCCCCATTCGTCAAGGGTGGGGCCCACATTAGCAAGGGGCTGAGGGAGGGGACACGTCAGCCGCGGTTTCGGCTTCTCCTCGAGGGTTTGGGTGGACTTTCCCAAAATTTCTTCCTTTTTTGTTTGTTTTTGGCCAGGTTTGATTTACGGATTTAAGAAATCAAGAAATGGAAGTTATTTTCTTTTTTGGTAGGAACAAACTTGAAAACTATTTTTTTAAACAAGAAAAATACGAAGAAAATGGTTACTAAAAGAACACATCATTTATTACGAAAATTACATCATTTATTACGAAAATTTAGGACGGCAATAACCCTACTCAAATGTATTATTGTCCATTTTATCATTATTTTTGGATTTTGAGAATGTTATTTTTATTTTTAAATGTAAGGATATTAGTGAAACATTGATTTTTTTTTTCCTTCATGCAACAACCAAACAGTTGAAGGAAAAATCTTTCTTGGATGATTTTTTTGTTTAACCAAACACATGAAAAATAAGAAGAGATAATTGATTTTTTTCTTCCTCTAGAACCAACCGAGGCCTTAGAACTGAGCTATTCTATTATGATGTTCCTTGTTCCGTGTTTTTTTTGGGGTTTATTTAGTTTTAGGGTATCGTACAATATTCAAATTTACATTTATGTTTCTATATTGTTCAGAAGAGGATTTGTGTCTTTTTTTGGAATTGATCGGCTAAATGGAGAAATAAACACAAATTTCGAATATTATAAATGGCCCTAGAACTAAGCACAAGTTTTAACCATCATCCCAAATCAATCATCAGGACGAATTTATACCCTTGTTTTGGACAATGTTGAAAGCTAAATGTAAATTTTAAATAATAGGATATCTTAAAATTAAATATATTTTTCCTACAACATACTTATACCCTTGTTTTGGACAATGTTGAAAGCGAAATGTAAATTTTAAATAATAGGATATCTTAAAATTAAATATATTTTTCCTACAACATACTTAAACATCACATTATATATATATATATATATATATATATATATATATTTTTTTTTTTTTTTTTTTTTTTTTTTTTTTTCTGTCAGTTTTGATGAGTGACAATTCACAAATCGCCAAATAGTAGAAGCCGCAGTTGCATAGTAGCGCCAGACTGATCTAAATTTAATTAAAACGTGAAAGACTTGGTATAAAGAACATCTATCCAACGTTTTCTTAGTTCCTAGCTTGGGTTTCTCTCCAAGTGGCAGCTTGCCCACTGAACACACACTTAAATTTGCAGACTTGGAGAGACTAGCAATCTTTCCTAATTATTAAAGACGACCACCATTTTTTTTTCCATCGAAGAAGTTTGAATGTAAAAAAATAATAGGTTGGTTTGTTCCTAGCCCCTGTCCGCACCTGTATATTGTACGATACAGATAAAAACACGATACAAATGCAAGGATATGAGTATTGATACGGATACAGACATCATTTATGTTCTTCTGTGATTCCGTATATATTACTAATGTATATTTTTAGAGTTAGGTTTCACGATTTTTTAAGAATAGTAACATTTTGTACACGAACTTTGGAATATCGGAAATAGACGAACACGAAACTTCTGGCAGAAAGATGAGGTATTGTGATGCGTTACATGTCTGTCGAATCCACTGTTTCCAACTCCTACCGAAAATAATAATCAACTCCTATCCTGATTCGAAACCAAGTAGATGGAGCTGATGCTTTCCACTTTTAACCATTTGGACCATACGCCTCGAACTTCTTGAAACTGTAGCAGCATGTCGTTACCGAAAAATGAGACGTTGAGAAAGTTGAGATTGGTGCAGAAGTTTATGCATGTCGATTGGACATTTGGACTTTTTAGCTTCTGTTGCAGTGTAGCTAGTTCAATACACAACTGTCGGCCGGCTTTTGTCCGCCGGCACGGCCATGAGGTGGCACGACGCGTCGATCAATCGATGGAGGCCTCGGTTTTGTTTCGGATCCGAATTTAAACCCGGGCCGCACCGCACCCTCCTCAGATAATTTTTTCAGAAGAAAATTAACGTGATTCTCTCGTTGCTCGAACCTACAACTTTTGGAGGGATATGACTTGAGCTAAAGCTCTCAAACCTCGTGATCTCCGCTCTTAAATATTTTCGAATGCTCTTCGAAATAGCTATCGTTGGATTAGTTTTTTAACCGTTCAGACTATATCAAAATCTCGTAAGAAACTGTAACTACTGGATAATTTTAGATTCTAATCTGATCAGTCGAAAATTACAATCCAACGATTGTTATTTCGGAAAAACATACGAGATATCTAATTGAGAAAATTTCGATCCCTCTTCATATATAGAGACAAAGGGGCACGGCGGGTGGAGATTTCAATCATATTCGAAGCGTTTGTTTGTTCGGGGAAGTTATTAATGTGCAAAATTGGGTTGTGAAGCTCGAGGTTGCAGGAATTCCGTCAGGTCTGGAGGTGATGACCGGATCTAGCACGAACTAAATAATCGGGTTTTCGTATTTAGATATCGGACCAAAATCTGCGGGTCATTGGGTCCATTGCAACATCTATGTATTAACTATCGAAAATAATATTTTGTCCGCGGTTTGTAACTGTGGATTGGCCACTAGCCGACGTAGCGACCACCCATTGACCCTTTTGCTATCTCTAGATTTCGTCCGGATCAGGAGGCCAGTGGCAGACCTCTACGTTGGTCGATGGTCACGTTCGCGGTTACAAATCACAGACAACGTAGCAGCTCCGATTAACTATATAGTTGTCGACATTTTTTTCTCTCCTGAAATTCTCTGAACGAGTCCAAGGCTATTTCTGTCACTTGAGAGCAGTTTGGGACGTAGCTGGCTACTAAGCATCAACATAGGTGAATAAATTCCAACATCCATGCATTGCGCCATCTTCCCATTCTTCAACTGAACCCCCCTTCTCTCTTCTTGAGAAAGAAAGACCCTCCGAGGAGGATCAGCCGATGGAGATAGAGGAAGGCAACAGTAGCAAGTACTCCGCGATGACCCCCGTCGCCCCCGTCACGCCGACCAAGTCGAACTTGGTCGCCAACGGCACCGTCGACTGCTACGGAAGGACTGCCGATAAGACCAGGACGGGAGGATGGAAGGCCTCTCCCTTCATCATAGGTACGCGGTGGCTCCTACTCTTATTATGTTGCACGGACATTGATACGACATGGTAAGGACACGCTGACACAAATACGGCATCTATTTTGATATATCATAGATACGTACTGTGTCCGACACGAAAGTGTCCGTGCTTTGATCAGCTTTTTTTATACTATCATGTAGCCACAAATAAGCGTTTGTGCATGTCTCTGTCTATGTTTGATACTTAAAAGTCGCCAACACCTAAACTAATTGTTACAAACATAAAGTAATTTTGGCCAGCATCAAGATCTTGCTAAAAAAAACAAAACATGGTGCACGAATACTGATAAGATACGTGATAGTACCATTTTTCAGATAGGTACAGTTATAAGTAGTTGTCCAAGTTTATTTGAATTTGGTTGTTAGTTGTGGAAAACCTCATGTATGTGTTTCAATATTTAAGTATTCGTTTAATGGTCAGGGCCTGCCCTGGTCCAAGACGGCTAGGACGATCGTTCAGAGCCCACAGATCACTAGGGACTACAAAAAATAGTTTAAAAATAAATATGTTAATAATTTTGTATCTTAAAATAGAAGTAGTATATATCATGGGCCCTTTATAAGACAAAAAGTTATTGTTGTGTAGTGGTTAGTACTTTAGACTCCTTACTAAAGGTTCTAAGTTCAATCCTTTGTTCTATTTTTTTTTTTTAAATTTATATTATATACGGAGGTCTTATTTTAAAAGTTCGTCCTGAGCTCCCATGACCATGAGCTCAGGGTCGGCCTTGCAAGTGGTTGTTGGGTGGGATGCTTTCTCTAGTGTGGAAGGTTTAATACATGTGGGTATCTCTAGTGTGGAAGGTTTAATACATGTGGTTCTTGAAAGTTGGTTCCCCTATATATAAATGATCCTCTTTTTTCACTTTGCTAAGAATAGACAGATTTCAAACCCAAAAAAATGTTTATTTTTGTCACCAATTTCAAGGAGATGTTCTTTCGATCTAGACTCCAAAGGGACCTAGCAACTAAGGACGAAAGACACAAATTGGTGCTTTGATAGCAAACTTCGCACACTCGCATCTAGCACATAGATGACACAATTTGCACGGTTACGTGCGATTTTGTTGTGGGCTGATTTGCATGGTCACTTGAAGCACCACGACATTATGGCTCCATCGGAGCTGGGTGCATGGGCCGCGCATGGGCATAGTTGGTGCGCATGCATTGCGGCACAATGAGACAACATGGACGTGCATGTGCGACTGTGCAGCTAGGCAGCGTGCGCATGCCAGCACGCATGTACCGCGACGTGCCTTACAAAAATGTTATTTATTTTCTAAAAAAATTGGACGATGTCATCTCCCATTATGTGACATATGATATGATTGTTGATATTACAACCGGCATAACAAAACTTAATATTAATAAAATTAAAATTAAAACTATTTTTTTAGTATTAGTATTAACATTAATTTTAACATTAAAATTAAATTTAATATTAACACGTAATTTTTTAGGTAATTACTTTTTTTTATGTTAAGATTTGTCATGTCAACTGGTCAACTGCCACTTAATGGGAGATGTTATCATCCAAACTTTTGGAAGACAAATACAAAAATGCTATTTGGCTCCCAAAATATTTGGGTAGTAACATCTTCCATTATGTGGCATATGACATGGTTGCTGACATGACATCTGATATGGCAAAATTTAACACTAAAATTTTAATATTAATATTAACATTAAAATAAATTGGTTAATTAAAGTTTTAAATTAAAATTTGTCATGTCAGGTGCCATGTCAGATGCCACATAATGGAAGATGATATCATCCAAATATTTTGAGAGCCAAATAGCATAAATGAGATAAATATCATAACGGAAAGTCTATTTTGTCCGTCCGCGGCTGGCCCGCGCCCACGTGGCGGACAACTATTTGTCTCCTGCTAACTTGGGCCGATCCAGACGGAAGAGCCAATGGACACCCACCACGTGAGGATGGGCCAGCCTCCGGACGGACAAACTAGCAGCGCCCATATCATAATTATGTGACTTAAGGCCGCGAGACTACTGGTTTATTTGTTGTTAGAGTGTGGAGTAACTTACTAGTTTTCACCCACGTTTGTGGTAGATGGGGGTCACCCTGGCACAATTAACATTAGGTCAGTTGTGGTTGACTTCCTATAAATGCTTCTTTTTTCACACAATTAACATTAGACAGAATATACAACATAGAGCGAACATAAGAGAGAAGCAAGATAGCAACATGAAAGCGAATCGACAAAAAAGGGTTGAATTTCACTTTTCAACAACAGTATTTTTCACCACCCAGCAACGAGACTAAACTTTGTAGTGCTACATGACCATATTTGGACTTGTAAAAAATAAACTACATTTAGTAATACTTTTTGATCATGTAACATCATGTTAAAGCAAAATACATCTAGTCCTACTTTCTAAAAAAAATTAATCTACTCATGCACTTGTAGAAACAATATACATGTAGCTATAATAAAAAACTAGTATTTAATATAATATTACATTCTTATATTCCAAAAAAATTCAAGGAAGCCGTTACCCTAGAACCCCTTATGATTGTTCCCAAGGCCGGCCTTGGTCCAAAACTACCGTTCAAACCCACGAGCTAGGAAGGCCCAAATATATATATATATATATATATATATATATATATATATATATATATATATATATATATATATATATATATATATATATATGGGAGCGGATCAAAAAATTTTTTTAGAAAATTCTCTAAAATTCCTCCTCACTCTAATTCGTAATATTAATGTTAATATTAATGTTAATTTTTTTAATATTAATGTTAATGTTAATGTTAACATTAATTTTAATATTAAGTATTAACATTAACACTAATATTAATATTAACATTAAATTACGGATTAGAGAATATATATATATATATATATATATATATATATATATATATATATATATATATATATAAGCGTTTATACAAAAATATTATGGTAATCTACTTAGTTTAGTTGGTTTTTAATTATATTTACTGTGTAAAAGGGGAGGGTTCAAGGCCTAGTAGAAATTATTTTATTTAAATATTTTAAATAATTTTATTTTAGAAAAAAGAAATATTACGTTAAATTTTATCCAGGGCCTCCGATTGTGCCTCAAGTACAATGTAATCCCGGATTGGTCACTTATATATGTGTACACCATGTGCCAATGTAACAAGTATAGCCAATAGCTAAATCTAAAGATCGTCTTATACCAACTGAAAAAAAAATATGTACATAAGTCTTATGTTTGGTGTGCTGCTGATATTTTCAGTGAACGAGGTGGCGGAGAGGATGGCCTTCTACGCGATAGCGGTCGGCATGGTGACCTACCTGGTGAGGGAGATGCACCAGTCGCTGCCGGACGCCGCCACAAACGTCACCGACTGGATCGGCGCTGCATTCATCCTCACCGTCCTCGGCGCGTTCCTTGCCGACGCCTATCTCGGCAGGTTCAAGACCATCGTCATCTTCACTGCCATTTACGCAGTGGTAGGCATGGCTTCCTAAAATCTATGACACTGCTATTTTGTACGTAGTTTGTACCGCAGGCCACATGGCGGTCAATTATTGGCTCCTCATGCTGTCATAAATCTCGGACAAAATATCATTTTACAAATAATACTACAATTATGCTATTTGGCTTCATTTTTTGGATGATGTCATCTTCTATTATGTGGCATCTCAGCTGACATGTCATATTTTAACCCACAAAATTAATTACCCAAAAAATTAATTACCCAAAATTTTTTAGTATTAATATTAATGCTAATTTTATTTTATTTTAATATTAATATTAATATTAATATTAATTTTAATATTAAAATTAATGATAATGTTAATTAATGTTAATATTAATATTAATATTCATGTTAATTTGATATTAGTATTAGTATTAATTTTAATTTACTCTTAATCTTAATATTAATTTTAATGTTAATATTAAAGTAATATTTATGTTAATTTTAATATTAATGTTCATGTTAATGTGATCTTAATATTAATGTTAATATTAATATTTAATGTTTAATTTTGTCATATTAGCTGTCATGTTATCAGTTATGTTATATGTTACATAATGGAAGATAGTATCTTACAAAATTTTTTTTTTTTTAGCCAAATTGAGTTTTTGATAATACTACATACGTACTGTTTGTAAGAATCTAACATCATACAATTGTTCAGGGAATGCTGCTGTTGACCCTCTCCGCGTCCCTCGACGGCCTCCGCCCTCCCCCCGGCAAGCCCGCGACTGCGAAGCAGACGGCATTCCTCTACGGCGCGCTGTCGCTCATCGCGCTCGGCACGGGAGGCATCAAGCCCTGCGTGTCCTCCTTCGGTGCCGACCAGTTCGACGAGGCCGACGGGAGCGAGGTCCAGAAGAAGTACGCCTTCTTCAACTGGTTCTTCTTCGCGATCAACATGGGCGTGCTCCTCGGCATCACGCTCATGGTCTACGTCCAGGTCAGTAAGGGGTGGGGGTGGGGGTTCGGCGTGCCGGCAGTGGCAACTGTGGTGTCGCTCCTGGTGCTCCTGGCCGGGACTCCGGTGTACAGGTACCAGAAGCCGATGGGGAGCCCGTTCACGAGGTTCGTGCAGGTCGTCGTGGCGGCTTGCCGGAACCATATGAAGGGTGTCAGTAGAGAGAACTTGTACGAGGTTAGGACCGAGGAGTCGGACATTGTTGGTGCTAAGAAGTTGCGACACACCAAACAGTATAGGTACGTAAGAGTTTATCAGAAAATTGCATGGAGAGAAGTTCTCTTCAATTGTTTAAAAGTCATAAAATTTAGAGTATTTGTAAAAACAGTCCAAACTCCAAACACACGGTTTTAAGGGACATATTTTGTTTTTTTTTTTATGATTTATGCCATTTTAAATGGAGTAAAGTTCCCTTTTAAAGGGCGTATATATATTTTGTATAATTTTTCTTCCATTTATCAGTATGGAGACTAATTGTTGAAATCTTTAGTACAAAATTTTGGTGACAATTATGTCTTTCATGGCGAGATTTACTGACAGAATTATATTTTTATTGAATATTTATTTTTTTGCATTTTCTTGTTTTCGGAACACTATCATCCAAAAAAAGCAAGATAACATGCAAAATTTACTAAAGGGCGTAAATTGTAAAAAAGAAATTAATCATAAAAACAAAATTAAGACATTTTGGAATTGTCTTTACAAATACTTTAAACTCAATACTTTTCATACAATTTTCTAAAACTTTATAATACGAAGAAATAAAACTGCAGTCAAATTGACTTAAGCTGTGTTTGATTGGACTTTTTTTCATGAAAAATATTTCCACCACAAATTTTCCACCAATTGTAGTGTTTGATAGCTTATATTTTTCATGAAATTATTTTCCAAAAAACTATCATTTTCTATATTTTCTTCTAAAATGATGGAAAATGAAACTTATCTAACCCATAGAAAAATATTATTTTTCATGAAAAATAACTATTTTTCGTGGAAAATAATGACAATCAAACAACTAAATTAAGTTTTCCATAGAAAAATTTAAAATTTCATAAAAAAAATTTTCTAGAAAAATAATTTCATAGAATTAATTTCTTTTCTACGTATTTTCCACCTTCCAATCACACACACCTTTGGACTTTTTATGACGTACAGGTTCTTGGACAATGCAGCAGTAGTAACGGACCAGCACCACCACGACGACGACGACAGCAAAAGGGCTGCGAGCCGGTGGAGGCTCTGCACGGTGACGCAAGTGGAAGAGCTGAAGTGCTTCATCCGGGTCCTCCCCATCTGGGCCTCCACCATCTCCCTCTCCATCTCCTTCGCGCAGATGTCCACCTTCTTCATCTCCCAGGCGGCGCTCATGGACCGCAAGCTCGCCCCGCACTTCGTCATCCCCCCGGGCTCCGTCCCCGTCGTCGCGGCCATCAACCCCCTCCTCCTCGTCCCCCTCTACGAGGCCGTCGCCGTCCCCGTCCTCCGCAGGCTCACCGGCCACCGACGAGGCCTCAGCTCCCTCCAGCGCATGGGCGTCGGCCTCTTCGTGTCCGTCTTCGCCCTCGCCTCCGCGGCCCTCGTGGAGAAACGCAGGCGCGAGAGCGTCGACGACGAAAACGACACTAAGCCCATGACCTTCTTCTGGCTCGTCCCGCAGCTGTTCCTGATGGGCACCGCCGAGGTGTTCGCGTACGTGGGGCAGCTGGAGTTCTTCTACGACGAGGCGACCGACGGGACGAGGAGCCTGTGCAGCGCCATGTTCCTGACCGAGTTCGGGATCGGCAGCTGGCTCAGCACGGCGCTGGTGAAGATCGTGGGAGCCACGACGGGAGGGCAGGAGGAGGGGTGGCTGAGGAACGACCTCAACGCCAGCAGGCTCGACTACTTCTACTGGATACTCTGCGGCATCAATGCAGGCAGCTTCGTCGCGTTCGTGCTGGTGGCCATGGCTTACAAGGGGAAGGATGGCATTGCAGGGAGAGTCATGGACGAAGATGAAGCTTATGATCATCAAAAGGAAGTCATCTAATTTTTTTTTTCAATTTTTAGTTTCCAAGTTATTTGTAATTTGTCTTCTTCTTTTTTTATTATAACCCACGCACATCTACATGTCCTTATGGTTGGAGGCTCGAATCCTACCGACCCGTCTGATATGCTTTTCACATAAGCTACAAGCGCTAGACACTTATTTGTAATTTGTCAAGTTCTTACTCCATATTGTGAAGACGTATCTAAAGATATGAGAACTGCCAACACACAATTCATGATCTTTGTGAAAAATGCAATTTTACAAATATTGAACAATTTATACTTTATCATTTTATTAGTTCGAGAATTAGGCCATGAATTCTATTAAGCCGTACTATTTTGATCAAATTTTAGTGTGATCCGATTAATATAATTATTGTATATCTTAGAAATTTGAACAAATATAAATATACAAAATTAATACCCCATAAAATGTTAGTTAAAATATAATTTGTTTAAAAGACGAATATAAAGTCATAAAAAGTAAAGATACACGATAATAAAGGAAACTAATTAGTTGCTAGTACTAATAACTAATTAAAACATGTCTTTTGTCAATATACAAATTTCGTAGAGATACATCTTACATGTCCATTGTTCTTTTCTTAAGATGGTATATTAGATACAACGATCAAGATGCCTATATATATAGTATTTTTGTGCCCTTTTATTTGAGTTCTACGTTTCATTCACTTAACATGAGTTACAACCCTGATCACTGTAATATTTTTCTTATAAACCACGTGAGGGTGAGGCTCTCATTCTTCTCCGTAGCTTTGTATTCCATACAGTTGAGCTAGCTGATGTTGTTAACATTACGGTTGTTATGGTGGTTGTTCAGATGAAGTGAATATGAGAATGTAAGAAGATTTTGAATTGTGAATTTGTGAGAGAAATGATAAATAAACAATATTAGCATAATTTGGAGAGTTAAACTTACCATTATAACGTAGTCGGTTATCATTGTTATGAAATATTTGGGTCATTTCAATAAAATGTCCATGACTAACTAACATCTATAAATTTAATAAATATAAGATTAATATTTCAGTAAAACTATAAGTAAAATATAAGAACATTTCAGTAAAAAACCTTGCTTTGATTGAATATAGGGGGGGGGGGGGGGGGGGGGGGGGGGGGGGGAGAGGGGAATAAGTAGAGTTAAGTGGGATTAAGTGAGGGGGAGTTAAGTGAGGGAGAGTAAAGTCATACATATAACCTTGCTTTGATTGAAGGAGTTAAGTGGAGTGTGTTTAATAAATCTTGCTTTGACTGCAGGTTTTGAGTGGGAGAAAAATTAATAAAAATATAATAGTTACCAAAATATCCTTATTACATATGTCATAAAATTAAATGTTATTAAATTTTTAATTAGAACTTGTCAAAATATCTTCACAAATGAGGAAGCTACGGAGCAACATGTTGAAGACAATAAAATAGAAAAAAAAGCCATGATATTTTATTGGACAAATAAGGGGTATTTATAATTTTTTAAACAAAATCTCGCAATCTCCCATGTTAACACTCCGATTGGGGTCAAGGTGTGAGTTGGGACGGCCCGTGCCGACCCACGACCCGGGTCAACAGGGTTTGACCGGTTTAGGGTTGGGCCCGGTCAACCTGAAAAACAAAAAGACGGGTCGGGTCAGGCTTACCAGCCCGGACCCAGTCCCGGGTAGGTTGGGGCCGAGCCAGGTCTGGATCAATTTCAAGAAGGTTTTTTTTTGCTCCAAAAGGACCCAGAGACTCGGACGAAATGTGTAAAGTGACTCTTTGATGGCCCACTCTATACACTCGCATTAGGTGCAGATTATGTTTGGTTTTGCCGCGAGTTGATCAGTGTGGTCACGTGGGCACTGCAATACCGTGGCTCCGTGGGAGCGTAGGCATGCAAGTCGCTTGGGTAGTGTGGATGCACGAGCACTATGGTGCAGCAAAGTGCACGAGCATCGTGGCACAGTTAGGCAGCGTGCGTACGGGCGTGCGGGTACCATGACATGTCTCAGGGCTACGAGACTATTTGTTTGCGTGATTCTGCTGCCACTTCCTTTGTTGCTTTAGTCGTTTATTTAGTGGGGAGTAACTTCATAGTTTTTCATCCATGTTAATTGCGAATGGTTGTGGCTGCTATGGAGCTGGTTCCCCTATATATAAGTGTTATTCTTTTTAACTCAACTAAGAGTAGATAGAGTTCAAATCTCAAAATAAATATTTATTTTATTACCAAATTCAAGGAAGTTTTCTTTTGAGCTAGGTCCCAAAGGGACCTAGTAACTTGTGCGATGGTGTCGTGCCCCGCTCCCAGATAATTGGATACGAGTTGGACATGTCCAGCCTACGCTGTCATTGACAGCGGTATTAAGATGTCTAGACCTCAAGGATTACAATATCAACTCATCACAACACTAACACGTACTATATAAACCACATCACAACACAAAGTTCTACTATGCATTAGGAGTACACTTTTACAATGAATCTCCGAAAATAAATCCGATAAAAGATAAAGTGCATCCTAAGATATTATTACATTTATTCAACTACACAATACAACACTGAACAATTAATACAACTCAACTCCCTACTACAACACTACAAATGATACTACGTTCTAGATCTCCAGATCTGTAGCTGGCTCCACCACCTGAGCTAGGTTACCCCTGGTCGCCTCATCTGCGGGACCATAATATCTAAGTATAGAGAAGGTCATCAATCTCACCTGTAATAAATCCAGTAAAAAAAAGGAGCAAAGTACAACCCTACAATATAAAATGTACAAAGTAATTTATAATGCAATAAGCTGAACAATAGATGAACATGCAAGTGACACTGAATCAATAAGATGACAATGCACATGTGATTGAAATACTAGTTCCTATGTGATCGGCTGTCGCACAATAAAATATAATAGTACCAATGGTACGGTCTGGTATAGTCACACGTGTACGATATGCGACTAGACTATCCACAATATTACACTAAATAGCTTTGATCACATAGCAACTAGGTATTTCCTTCAATCCCGACAATCAATCAATGTACAACGGAAATCAATGCTAACACGTGTCACTCTCGTGTCAAATATGCATAATTGTAAAAAAAATACAATGTCAATTCAAATTATAGTGTACTTGCCTGGATTGTCGTAGATGTCAGGTCCAATGTCAAAAGAAAAATCTGTGTCAAAAGACGCAATATGTCTTGGAAAATATTTCTAGAATTTATCTTATTAAAAATCTATTAATAATCTATTGCTAACTCCAATGTATTCCTAAATCGCTTAGCCCTATTTAATCTGTTTCTCTTTATTACTCTAACTCTACTAAATACTATCAACCAAACTTATTTCTATTTTAAACCTATTTCTTTATCAACTCTTGAATAATTAGTCAACCACTATTTATTCTCACTATAAGAAAAATACCATGTTATAACACTTGACAAGAAGCTATTATAACGGTTCATATATAAACGTTACAGAATTTCAGCAACACCACATAATATGACAGTTTTGAATTTTTTTGGCCTATTATAACGATTTATTGCGCTAAGCGTTATATACTGTTCACACGTATATGACATTATTACACGCAATCTTTATAAAAAATGGTAAAAAATAGAATCCCGCGGAAACTCTCCGCTCAAACCCGACTCCTGAATCAAAAGCATCTTTTCTTACTTTTCTCTCTCTCTCTCTCTCTCATTTTTCTTCTCATCTTCGAGAGCTCTCTCCTTCCTCTCGCTCTCCTCATCTGCTCTTTTCCTCCTACCATCGCCATCTCCCCCCTTATCTGCCTCTTCCTAATCTCCCCCGCTATTTCTTGAGACAAGAGAATCGTAAACCCTAACCCTCCCCAAACCCTAACCCAAATTTGCCCCAAACTCTAACCCTAAACTCTCCCCACCTTCCGAAAGTCCAGATTAACCCCCAATCTCGTGGGCCTGCTCCTGCAAGCGGATTAGCTTCGCGTACTTGGCCATGAGGTCGTCGTGGATACCGATTTTGGAGACGGAGCCCTGGTGGATGACGGCGACGGCGTCGGCTTTGCGTATGGTGGAGAGACCAACGATGCCTTTGATGACGAAGAGGATGTCACGGAGGATGACACGTTGGCCGCCATTATTGGCGGAAGTAAAGTAAGTTGACTTCCAATTCCTCTCAACCCTTCATTTCCCCTTCTTATTGCTCACCCGGAGCTACTAGCTCCCCTCGATTGTGAAACCCTAGAATTTGTGGAGATATTATGGAGCGTAGATCTTCAATCCAGTGTCCACTAGAATTTTAGGGCGATGGCAGACAGGTACAGGATGATGCTGCTCCGCGACATGGCTCAAATTAGTAGCCTCATAGCACCGCAAGTATATTATGCTTCATACATGTTCCTATAGTATAATAAGATTGAAAAATAGATATATACGATTACACCATTTGTAATTTATTTAGTTAATAGAAATTGACATGACCTATTGTGCCAAAATTGACATGTCTGTCGGTTGAATCACTTAAGTTATTATAAATCTACAGAATTGGTAAGGATCCTTTGGTGGTAGAGGTCACCAAGATCCTCTCCAGTGGATTGTTGTGGAAGTACTTGCTCAACATCAGGCCCGGAGCATGGATCCTCATGTCGCAGTTGGGTTCTCATGCATGTTGTAGTTGGGTTCGTCGTGGATGTATCCAGGGTGATGGAGTGCTTGCACTCTCTTGATAACATTCATCAGAATTTCAAATCTAGTAATTGTTTCTATACATACATAACCATAGGGAAGATCAACATTAACATTACATTTTGAGTGACGATACTCTAGATTTGTGTGCTTGTACTTCTCTGCTATTAGTTGCTCACATGGGAATTTATTTTTAATTCATGTTGCTCTATACCTTGAAAGCAATTTGACTCTTGCTTGCTTGCTTGTACTGCTGACATAATCTTATGAGACCAAATTATTGCTTTCCATGTTGCATGAACATGAATATGACACTAGAAAATATGGACTCCATGAACGGACACAACAATAATTTTGTTTTTTCCTAGTGTATTTTTTTAGAGTGACTATGTTGTGTCTGATACATATGTACTTCATATCTAGCTTATTGTTGAATGCCCATGAATTTTCTCTTGATGTCGAATGCCCATGAATTTTCTCTTATTACTGTTGAATGCCTATGAATTTTTTTAATTCATGTTGCTCTATACTCTTGATGTTGAATGCCCATGAATTTTCTCTTTTCTACTTATTGTTGTTACTGAGGCTATATATTTCCAGGTAACACTGTCTGTAGTTAGTTATGAAGCATTTCAGGTTCAAAATGTAGGAAAAATGATACAATTTCTAATATTTCCATGATACTTGCATCTATCTGACTTCCGGGTATATCTACTAATCTCAATATATGCACTTCATATCTAGCTCCACAAATTACTTTATCTAACGTTCTTCTTTGTTTTCCTTTCTTTCTTTGTTTCTTTGCACATTCATTTAAGACTTCCTGATGGTTACTTGGCAACTGCTGAATGTGCAATTGTTTCCTCTAGCCATTACTCCTTGAATCTAATCTTAATAAGCAGATATTCTCAAGTTATTGGATGTGTTTCAAACGCATGCTGTCGATATTGGTAACCAAGCATTTATATTGAGCAGAAATTCTGGAAGGATCCTGAAACAAATTCATCCATCTTTACTATTTTTAAGTACTTTATTGTATTAGACTAGTTTCAAGGATTTCCAGATAGTGTGATCAACTTTATTTTCCTTTGGAAATAAGTGGTCAGTGGTGAAATTGTACCACAGTATCCTGCTTTACAAAAAATATAGGCACCTTTGGCCAATGAAGGTTTGTACATAATTCCATCTCTGCTTTCTCCAGCTGCTTGCAACAGATTAGTTGATTTGTTTGGTAGCTCGGGAAACTACAAGTTTCAAGGTGCCAACTGAATAGCTAGCCCATTACTTTTGCGCTCCTAAATTTAGTGAGGTGAAAATTACATTTTGGAAATTACATTTTATGAAAATTACAAGTGCAAAGATGTAGGAAAACATGACATTTAAGTAATTTGTGGTGCAGCTTAATTTGAAACCACAAGCTACAGATTTCTTAGAAAATGGGCTTAATACACCTTTCAGATTAAGCTGCACCTTTCAGATTGCCAGGAATCAGTGCACACCTTTCAACAGTTTATGTAGCTTGAAGTTCTGTTTTCACATGGAGGAGTGGCTCTCAACCAATGGAGCTGCTTTCATAGAGTCTGTCACGCCCCACTCCCAAATGTATAGGATTAGGGCCTAACCTAGCCAGCTGATACGACCTAGAGTGAGCTACCCAATTTAATGGACTCACTTAGGCGTACTACGCTGTAAAAGTAACTAACCAAACACAGGCAATATCTAAATCTCATCCACAAATGACATAGAAAGAAAGTGCTGAATATAAACACGGAGTAGTCTGAATATCCAAATACAACTGAAAGAAAATACAGGTCTGGTGGAAACAATCCCGCAGTACATCAAAATGAAAGTACATGAATGGAAGATAACTAGCTAAGAGTATCAGCTAACTAGATATGAAACTCTCAGCCCAAGTAGCAGCATACCAAGGTCAAGGGAACTCCTCGGGGTAGACCTCGTAGTCCTCGTCAAAGTCTCCCGCCTCAGCTCCGGCATCGTATATCGTCGAGTATGTGTGCTCATGAGGATCTGGAAAAGAACCAGGTCCTCAGGGGACATAACAAGATACAAATAGGGACATGCCATAAAGTAAATACTGATCTAACATAAGGGGATGCGCTAACCAATCTAAGTGAATGCATACAAAGACAACTTTGGAACATATGGGAAGGTGAAAATAATGTCATCGAAGCACGGGCCGACGTCGGATCAAGAGCCGAAGGATTTGCGTCGGAACACGGGTCGAGCGTCGGATCACGAGCCGATTAGCTCAATACTAGCGTACCTTCCGACCGAACCAAGCGCGCAGCTAGTGGCCGCTGCCAAAAATACCTACTAGTAAGGGTCCATGCCCATAGTCGGGTCCCCGATGAGGCTAACATAAAATAATGTAATTGTTTGTCCCATACGCCTGTTTCACTTAACAAAAATGCCAAACAAAAGTTGGATTTTGAAAATAAAACGAGAAAAAAGTACAAGGAGTACAAATTTGATTCTGGGAAGTATTGCTATGGAAGTCTGATCTGTAAATGATCACTTTGTTCCTTGGACCATATGATGATGATGAAGATCACTGCTTGAAGTAGAACAACTTGGAAGAACTGTCACCAGAAAGGTATCGACGCACTTGGGCACTGATGGCGAGGCCGAATGTTTTCCTGCTTTGCTTCACTCTGTTCTGAAAGAAAAGTTAAAGAAGAATGCTCCGGAGAATCAAAATCTCGAAGTTCTGATCTCTGTATTCTCCCCTGTCTCTCTGTCCTTTTTTCTCTGTCCGTTGTTATGAGAAAAATAAGTCTATTTATAGATTTGGGCTCTTGTGCGTAAAAACTCAGCAAAAGTTTCATCTTTACGCTAACAACTGCCACCCATGATCGAAGCCATCCTCTGCATATGTTGACGTGTGTCCCATCACTTCAGTAAGGATAGGATGCATGTACACACGTTCTTCGAAAAGAGTGGCATAAAAGTCACGTAAGCAAACCACGTTCCAAACTGGTGGAGGAGAATAGGGCATAAAAATAGCCCAATGTACTCTGAGCGTAAAGCAGTGGATTTGGCGTAAAATAGCTTTGACATAGACTTCCCGCGTAAAGTGGTTATTAAATAACCTTGAGCGTAAAAGCAGCTCAAATAGACTTTACGCACACGTTGACTGTTGAGCGTAAAGGCTCATATAATCTTCGTGCGTAAAAGAAGCCGTAGTGTGAGCGTAAAGTAGCTCAATCCACACACTAAACGACAACATTGGTCTCTGTGTAAAGACAAATCCCTTTGTGATATATGCCATCATTAATATCTTCATGTCAGAGTTTGCATTAATTGCAAGATTTGACAGCTTTGTCCAGCGTAAAAGTGGCTGCTCTGTCCTTGGCGTAAAATCATAAGTGTAGACCCAAGCGTAAAATGATCAGCCTTCTTAGGCGTAAATTGATTAGCCTAGTCTTGGGCGTAAAGAAATTACCCGTTCTGCTAGGCGTAAAGCCGATCACTTATGAATGAGATGACTCTTTCTTTGAAGCACTTTTTACGCTCCTACAACACCTACTGGTTGTCTTTTTCGTCCCGTGATGTATGAGTCGCATCCACGACCCCACATCTACTCTCTATGAAGAGTCATCTATCTATGACTATCGCTACCCTATATGTGCCGTCACACGAGCCACTCGCACTGATGGCCAGTCGAGAGCGACAGCGCGTGCCATGATCTGATCTCACTCAGTGCCGTGTCTTAACACGTGTCATGGTCAAGGGAGTTGCAACAACAACTCCACAATCCAAGGGTACGTCGTCTATAACTAGGCCAAGTAGGTAGTCCTAGTGTCGACGCCAACATCGACTATGCCCGAGGTATTCTCGGACTCTACTAATCAGATCTACACTACAAGAGTATAATGATGTATATGTAAAACAGTAAATACAAGGCAATGTATACTTGCCTTCAATCCCGCAATGTGCAAATAGTGTTTCGGTCCCTCCTGTCTCAATCACGCCGTCCAAAGGACCTACAATCACACAACCAAGGCTCACAATAAACATCCAAGACCATACATCTATCCACACACAAAGTAGAAAGTACGTTATTCGTATGGGATACCACGTTCAAATACTAAGTTGTATTTATCTAAGAAAGTGCACATACAATTCTTCCTACATGTTAGGGACATACACCGACAAGAATAGGGCATAACCACAAGTTGCTCATGAGAAGTATATATGTACAAGCATAGAAATTATCCATACAAAAATTCTATTTTATATATAATACACAAGTATCCCTAGAGCATGTGTATATAAAAGTATAGGAATTTATGTACGTAAGTTCTATATTTAAGATGGTCCGTATGTACATGTATACATAGAGCATATATATATATATATATATATATATATATATATATATATATATATATAGTACATACAAAAAAAAAAAATTAGAGTACATACAAGTACATATACATTTTGGTATATGAAAAAGTATTTGTATATATATATATATATACACATATATACGTAATGAGGCTAAGAGCACATATATACATATATATATCTATTACGTATATATATATTTATACGTACATGATGAGACAAGGTATACATTTGTATTTATACAAAATATGTACATATATATTTGAAAGAGTGTGTATATATACATATATGTGAAGAGTATATATATATATATATATATATATATATATATATATATATATGATGAAACAAGGTGTATACCATTTGTGTAGGTACACAAAACCCTCTACGTACATAGGTGCACCATTACTAAGACATGGGAACCATTTGTATATATACATGAAATCACTTGTACATATCTACATGAAACCATCTACATGTACACCATTTATATGTAAAACCCATTAACACATTTCCTCCCAAAATTTATGACATGATCATCAAATCAAGCATCTAAAATACATCACACATTTATATATATTTGCATATATATAGAAGATTATATATATATATATATATATATATATATATATATATAGAATGAAGAAAGAGGAATGGAGGTGTACCTAAGAGATATGTCGATGGTGAAGGGGGTAGTGGTGCTGCCGGCCTAGGGGAGGCTATGGCCGGCCATGGTGGCTAGGGTGGTCGGCCAAGGAGTGAGAGGGGGTGTGGTGGAGGTGGTGAGTGGTGGTGGTTGTGTTGGAGATGAAGGAGAATGAGGTGGAGATGTTGATGAAGGAGTAGTGGTGGTGTGTGGTGCTTCGGCCAAGAGAGGAGGGGCTGTGGTGGTGGTCGGCCTAGGAGGGGGTGGAGGAGAGGAGAGGGTGGCTGTGGTGGTGGTACGGCTGTGGTGGTAAAGTGAGGGAGTGGGGATGAAGAAGTGAAGATGAAGGAGAGTGTGGTGGTGTTGCTCTCGGTTTTGAAGTGGGGAGAGTGTGAAGAAGTGTGAGAGAGAGAGAGATGATGAGAGGGAGAAGAGAGGACTGAAGAGAGGACTGAAGAGAGGGGGTGTAACCTCCGTTAATTGATTTCTTAAATTCTTATTTTATTTTATTTTATTTCGTATTTTTCAAAACTTCAAATTTTTTAAATCTTGAAGAGCGTGCAAATTTTAATTTTTTGGGGAAACAAATTTGACCGTGATTGCTATCGGTCCTTGTTGGCTTTGGTTTACTATTTTAAGCGATTTTGTCCTATCGGAATTTTTCTGTCATTTTTCTTGAATCAATAAGTTTTAATTATTGTTCTATATGGAAAACGTTTATTGAATTTCAAAATTTCAAAATATATTATTTACTAAATAAATGATTGTTAAATATATTTAAATAATTAAGTGAATATATTAGTATTATTTTATTAATTAGAAAAATCTCGGCTAAATTGTAATTAGCCATTTGTTAATTAGCCGTAACTCGTAATTAATTATTTTAGTACTAATTGTTAGCAGTTAGCATTGGGTTAGCAGTTAGTAGTTTTCCACTATTTTTTTTCTATAATTCTATTACATGTACATTTTAGGGTTTTCTTCCACTTTTCCTATAAATATCACACTTCCCAAGACCCACATACACAAATCCCCAAATCCCTAGAAATTCCTACAGCCGCCACCCTACCATTCCAATCCATTCCCGGCCGGCCATCCCGACTCCCTAATTCCGATCATCCCCTTCCAGATCTCGACTTCCTGACCGACACCCCATCGACCAGACCACCACCATAGCCCAACGCCACCTCCGGCTGCCTCCTAAAACCCGACCACCACCGCGACTTTTACCAGACCACCGCCACCACCTATGTCAACCAACCGCCCACCACCGCCACTGTCACCACCACCACCACCGATAGCCACAACCAACACACCACAAAGATAGAAAGAGAGGCGAGGAGACTCACCTAACCCAGCGGCCGACGACCTCCAGTCCGACCACCGGTCGCCTGCCGAGCCAGATCCATCTTCATCTGCCACCGTCACTCCTCCATCATCCTCCGCCATGCGCGCCTCCACCGTTTCTTCACCACCACGGCCCGGACAGAGCTGAGCTGCCGGCGTCGTTCTTCCAACCTCGACAACCACCAGATCCGCCGAGCTCTGCACGGATCCGGCGCCTCCAGTGCCGTGCCTCCAGCACCAACGTCGAGATGCACTGTCGGGTCTGCTGCCACCCACGGTCGTCCAGTTCCCTCGTCGGTGCCTCCGCCGCGCCCGACCGGTCGAATCGACCCCAGATCCGCCGCCATGGCCGGACCTAGCCACCGCCGGAGCCCCTCCGCGCGTCCCCGTGGCCAGCGCCGGTTTCCGCCGTCCTTGGCGAGACCCGCCCCTGGCGCCCTGCCTCCGCCGGCTGCTCCGCCGGAGCCCCGACCCGCCGTCGCTGTGAGGTCTCCTTCCGTTTCGAAACCCCCCATTCCTGTGTACTGATAGTTGGTGATCAGCCCCCTCCTTATGAATTAATATATTAGTTTATTATATATAATATATTAGTTTATATATATAATATGTATTGGTTTATATATATATAATATGTATTATTTATATAATAAATGTATAATAGTTTTATAATAAATGTATATTAGTTTATGATAATGTATGTTAGTTTATATATAGTATATACTGATGGTATTATTATTATTATTTTTATTATTATGATTTAAAGTATTATTGCAATATTGTTACTATTATTAATATTATTGATTAATTTATAGTTAGAAAATTTTAGTTAAACAATTATAATTAATTAGTTGCTATCAATATAAATATTGAGATACTTTTGTGTAAGTATATAAATTGGTCTCATTATTATTTTATTGGTATTATTATATTAACGTAATTACTTACTTGGAAATTATATAAAAATATATAATTATATTTCTAAAATAGTATTAGTAAAGTTTTGACCTGTATTATCATTATAGTATTTTTACCTACTTAATGTGAATGTTTCTTGGTACAAAAATATATTTATCGGACTACTAGTTTTCAATTTTTAACTATTTTCTGAATATGGCATACTTGTGATATATATATTGACCTTACAAATAATTTCCATAATTTCTTATATATATATTTAGTTATATATATTTCATTCATAATCGCGACTATTTAAGTCATTTTGTATTTCTTGATTTGATTATCGTACCAAACCCTAATTTTAGACTTTTATATACCAAACTAGGCTATTTGGACTATTCTGGACTCATTGGGACTGCCCGTGTCATCGTCTGGGACCCTCTATGGAGCTTAGCATGGTACCTACCTCGTGTCGACACGTTCGTGTCGCGTACGTCGACTCCAACCAATCGAGGCGAGTACATTCTCTGATCATTTTATATCCTGTTTAGAATTATTTTCCTACTTTAATTTACTTTACTTGATACTGTCACGTTGGTCACACGGATTAGTACTATATGGATCCCTTCTTGAGATGTTATCCCTTCAGGGAGCATCGGGTACTTTATGTTCTGTGCGTTTCACTTACATGGCGTATCACTATGCTTCATTGGTTCATTGATCACTTGTGACATGTACTCTCATGATCACAGAGTCTTCCTTGAATCCTTATCCCATTTATTGGGTTTCCTAGAATCCCCATTTATGGAACTATCATGTACCACCCTTCGGGGGCCATTGCATGGAATCATAACATAACCTGGTTGGATCCTTGTGTATTGATTGGGGGTACGGGGGAATAGAAGTGGACATGTGAATAATACCCAAGTAGTATCTCATCAGAATCATTCCATAGTGTAGCATCAGAATCATCCTATGCCATTTACATGTCTATATTGTACTCTGACTCACTAGCCACTGTTAGTTCTCTATGTATAGTAGATATTTCTATTACAGTTCTCTCTCTGTTTACATACTGTATTTCTTTCAGTACCTGTATCTTACTTTACTTCATGATTATATTTTCTAACCTGCTATGAACTGTTGAGATGTATTGTGCTCGCTCCTGTCTTGACTAGACCTGTTGATAAATTTTATAGATAGCCTGGAGGTTGCCTGCTAGCCTAGAGGAGACACAGTAGAGGTTGTATAGATAGCTAGGGTTTTGCTTATAGCTTATTTTCAGTTATCTTGAGTTGTATTTATGGATTACTGTATTTGAGCTTTGAGATGTATTTCTGGGTTTGTGTATCTTAGACATTTAGATTTCTGTCTGCTGTATCTCTTTTGGATTTCATGTTTTATCTATCTTCCATTATGCTCTACCTTAGATGTGATTGAGTTTACATTCTGCTATGTCACTCCCATTCGGGGAGTATAAACTGCTTAGCATTATTGTCACGTCCCAGAACCAGAATACTGGAGAGCGGGGGCAGACATAGCCAGCTACGTATAACGGAATAGAATCCACACCGCTATACGGTCACGGCTGTCTAGATATGTGAGGGTTTCACTACAATCCATCAGTCTCTTACGGTCATAAAATAGCCTATTGTCTCAATCTCAACCAACTAATAATAGGTACAAGATGGCAGACCATCAAATACACAATAGTAAGGCGTCCCATACATTATATATTCGGAATGATCATGAAGCTAGTCGTTACAAAATGTGAGGACTAGCAAGAGTTCAGTCGTACATGATCAACCTCCGGGGCTTGTCAATCATGTCACAGTCCGTAGACAGACAGTAAGTAAGTACAGTCGAGCTAACACTTGCTCGTCGGCTAAACGCCTCAAAAGAATAATTTACAATATTACAGTGGGAGAACAAAAAGAAACCCACTCGATGCCCTGGTTACGCCTGGTGACCACCATCGGGCTGAAAAGCAGGGAGATCCTTTGGTGCTGCTCCGGTATCTGGCCATACAAAACCAGCTGGGTCAGACCCCAGAAAGAGCAAGTGCCACAAAGGAGGCTTCACTTAGGAACTAAAACCAGCAAATCATTAGCATTCAACATGTAAGAAAACAACAATGAGTAACACAGAGTGAGGTTCGTGCACTACCAATGCACTTGCCCCAATCAGAGAAAATAATTAAGAGAAGCATCATTGACATACGATAACTGGAGAATCATGCTAAATAAAATATAGCTGGACAATATATGAAGAGAAAACGAAGGTACTATTCCGGAAGCCAGGTTACAATCCTTAAACCAAACAAGGACCGAGATTGTAATCCTTCGCCTGAACAGAACTTGGTCTCTGATTATTTATTGCTAAAGGTGACAATCATTAAGGTGAAAAGGAGAGAGTACAATGATAAAAGTGACAATGAAGAGTACCATATGCTAGAGTGACAATAGAGTACAATCGCTATAGTGACAATCTGGAGTGACAATCATTCAATCATACTGGTACAATCTTGCAATCAATCATTTCTAGACAATACTATACTGGACTAGACTCCATCCAAGCATTCACGACCAATTATTGCCTACGGCTTTCTACATTAACTAACTAGGGTTATCACAATCCTAGTTACTAGCAAGATGCAATGAGATGCTCCGAGTAGTCACAGGCCCTGCAGCTATCCAGGTTATCCAGGCAATTATTATAGTGACAAATTAGAGAGTACAATGCATTTGAGTGATCAATCGTTAAAGTGACAATCAAGAGTGTCCCACATGACAGTGGGCTGGAAATGTGCCATACTCGTCGGCAGGCTACAAGTCCAAACATTTGCGGCCGAGATAACGGGATCGCCTGTAACTGGGGAACATCTCTTCATGTCTAGTGAATTATGCTAGTTATTAACCTTAGTCCATTTCAGTAGGTACTGCTGACCGTGGTACTCAGGAGTCCCCTCCTAGACATGATGCAAGACAGGACTGGATTATTTGTACAAGCACAATCGTCCACGGTATCCAGGTTACTTATACAGGTCAGGTCATGTCAGGTAGCCGTCGCAACAGCTGTTCAATATATATCATGTCAGGTGTACTTGTCAGGAGTGCGCCACGACGGGCCACTATCATGTCTTGTCAGGTTACTAGTCACAACATGTCATGTACAATCGTCATTTCAATCAAATCGTAATTTATCAAGTTCAGGACAAAAGGCGTAAGGATATAAAATGGACGTAAAAATATACAATAAAATATCAATATACAGGGCTATAGAAGAGTCATACGGCTAAGACATATGCGGCCAGGAAAGGGTAAGACACATGCGGCCCAATTAGGAGAGCGCATGCGGCCAGGGTCACTGGATCCTATGCGGCCAAGACAAGGGGGCGCATGCGACTGGAAGTGCAAGGGCGCATGCGGCCAGGAAGCCAATCCCCATGCGGCCAGTGGAAAGGGAGGGGCATATGCGGCTCAGCCATAGCACCCCATGCGGCTGGGAAGATATAGGTCCATGCGGCTGGCGGGAAACCAAGCCTATGCGGCTGGCGGGGGAATGGATCCTATGCGGCCAGCGGGGGAATGGATCCTCCTGCGGCCGAGAAGACACGGGTCTATGCGGCTCGGGGATCAGTCAGTCATGCGGCTGAGAGGACTCGAATCCTCATGCGGCAGCGGGAGACTGCGGTCTATGCGGCTCGCGAGTGTTGGAGTTCATGCGGCTCAGGGTTGCTGGAATTCCATGCGGCCAGGAATGATGGGCACATATGCGGCTCAATTAGGAGAGAAGTCCATGCGGCTAAGTCACTTGCCGCATGAATTGTCATGCGGCCAAGTCAAGCCCATGCGGCCAGAACTGTCGTATGAAGGCTCATGCGGCTCGGAATCACTTGCCGCATGAAGTATTCATGCGGTCAAGTCTAGTACTGTTCTTCTTCTCCAAGCTTCCGAGAAGAAGAACACCAAGAATCCATGCTTCCAAGCTCCATGAAACCTTCATCCGGAGTCCAAATCCGAACTTCCATAGGTCAAAATGGGGCAGAATGAAATGCTCTATAATATGGAACCATCAAAACATAGAAATAACAAGATTAAGTAAATCAAAATCCAAGAAATTCGAAAATGAAATAAACTTAGATCTGCAAGAATCTAGCCATAGAAAGTAGAAATGCCAAGTACTAAAGTAAGTTAAAATGCTGTAAGTAAGAGAATGAAACAATAAAATTGGAGTTCCTTCATGAAGCAAGTTGCACTTGCCTAGACCTCTCTTTCTCCCTCTCGCTGGTAGGTAAGGAATAAATGAGGAAGAAGAAGATGATTAATGAAGAGAGAGAAAGGAGAAGGGGTTAATAAATGGGGATGGTGGTGGTAGGTAGGGGTTCACCCCTATGGTTCATAATGAACCAAGCAAACCAAACCAAGCCAATCCCGAACCAAGAATAAACCAAGCCTCACTAATCCAATGAACCATTAAAACCAATTAAACTATCAATGACAATAAAACCAAGCCAAGGCAAAATAAACCAAAATAACTAATCATGAATAAATAAAATATGGGTCCAAAACACGTATACGTACACTAAATACGTATCACGAATTTGGGACATTACAATTATATTGTTAGATGTTGTGACCTAGGACAGCGTTCTACCGCCGACACTGCGGCGTAGGCTGGACGTACCAACTTCTCGTGCCCTTACTCTAGGGTGCGGGTCATGACACGTTTTTAGTGGTGGCCCATGTAGGTCGAGTTTATGTAGTGGTATTCGAATTAGAGTACCACTACAGCCTGCAGTAGGATTAGGATATATTTTTGAAGGTACTCAATCACAGTTAGGATTCCTCGAGAGATTCCTGGGACGACCCTTGAGAATCTTATTTTAACTTCGATTTGAAAACTCTTCTTCCCTTGATTTGATTTATCTTTACTTTCTGTTGTTGAATTTGATTTTGATGGATTATTGTTGAATTTGAGTTTGTATTTATTGATTTTGATGGATGATTGTTGAATTTTGAATCTTGATGTTAGCTGTGGCATCCGAGTTTGTATTTTATATGATTTGATGGATTTTTGTTCATTTTTGAATCTTGATGTTCGTTGATAAATTTGATTTTTGGATATCCATTGTTGATTTAATTTAATTTTTGTCAAGATGAAATTATATGGGCTAGGTCATTTAAGTTATGGAATCTAGTCTTCTACAGTCACATTAGCCAGCATGGTGAGGACATATAGTCTGGCTTTGGATATATTTCTCGGGTGTGGGAATTTAAGGTTTTTGCAGCCAAGCTAGCGGCATCGCAAAATTTTTAAATACCATGATTCTAGAGGTATGTGCCTTAGTCGAGGACTTTGTGATTATCGTAACCTTGCTTACTAGTATGACGAGGATTTAGAGCACCATGATTTTGGATAGACGCATATGATTATCAGATTGTACCTTAAATATTTTTGAACATGTTTTCTCTACTTTTGTTCCAGTCCTTCAAAAAAAAAGAATTATTATTTGTTTGTTTTGTTTTGTTTCTTATTATTTAACTTAGGAGTAGGTTTAGCTGTTTTTATAAACCTTTGTGTAACTTCTTACTATGAATTTCTTCTTAATACAATGAATCGATGATTTTTCTAGACCTTATCTTGGATTTGATATTATAGCTCTGGTTTCAAAATGGTTCATTCTTTTAAACAGATAAGCAAAACAGATTCTATCATCATTTCTCTTCATGCCAATATTTTATTACCATCATTCTTGTCTTATATAACTGTCCTGATTACATCAATTCTCTGTCTCGTATCTAATTCGGTCAGCTATACTTAAAACCCTTGAATCTTCATATCATTTTACCTGAGAAATGTTGAGGAAGTGACGTAAATCGTCTAGCTCGAAAATGACGTAATTGGTTATCATATGACGATTTTGTAGGAAATCGAAATGTTGAATGTCAAAAAAAAATTCGAGATGGAGATGTGGTAAAGGTTTAGAATGGAATCGAGAGATAGATGTTATCAATTTAGAAACAATCACAGAAAATTTTGGTTATGAGTAATTCATGGATGTGTTCAAAAAAAACTAATAGGGATATTACAGGTCAACCTAGTTTTGAGAACTTAGAAAATCTTGGTTATTGATTCTTGGGAACTTCTACACTAAGACTGTATAGAAATTTAGTAATGGAAAAGAGAATTTAATTGTATTCGATGATCTTGCGAAATTGAACTAGATATTGTAAGAGGGTGACTAGAGACAGAGAGAACACAAGGATTTTAAGTTATAGGAATTATTTTTAGAGGAAAAAAATGTAGAATTCAAAAAGAATAATAATTGAAGGTGAACGTTGAAGAAAATATGAAGGTTGATTTATAAACAAGAATAAATTTGTATGACATAGTGGTATTAGAGTTGAGTAAATACGAGACTTGATTGAAACAAGTACAAGGATTTCATAAACTGGATTTAGAGATTTCGGATCTAATTTAGAACGAGGTGAAGAAATTCGAAAATTTGATTAAATAAATAAGTGTTGATACCTAATTAAGAGGGTTATACTTCGTGGAAAATATTTTAGAAGTTTGAAATTTTGTCTATTGTGATCGTGGTAGAGGTTTAGATGACTGAAGTTATAAAATTTTTGAGGGTAGTCATATAACGGTTGATTTTTATATTAGGATTTGTGAGAAAATATGATTGGCAAATGGTAAACTGATAGTGTCAGAGAGAGATGATTAACTGACTTTCGTATGAAATCTTTCTTATTTTTCCCTAAAGGGGTCTTTCAATACCATTGAATCCTAGTTTCCTTAATCACGACCAAATCGACTTCGATTATCTTTTCTTATCATATTAATATCTTGGGTTGTACTCAATTGAATTAAATTTGATTATGACCTGAATCTCCATCCTTGTATGCTCGTTCTCAGACTTTGTTGAACCTGTCCTCCATATTGCCCAAATCTTGATTTCCCAGAATTGATCAACTTAGATCGTATCGAGACTAAATATTCTTAATATATTGGATTTCAATGCTATTGACATTCGTACTTTAAATTTTTGATTTTGATTTTCTTTGAGTAGTACCCTTTATCGTACCAATAGTCTTGACCCTTGACCGTACTCAATTTATTTGAATTCCATCGCGACCTGGATCTCTATCATATGTTGCTCGTGCTCAAAAATCTCGATTTCAAATTTTTCGAACCTAAATTCAAATATTGATTAGCCTTATTCTTCATCGTGTCAATATTTTAATTTTGATCGTAATCAAACTTCGATACCAATATCACTCGTGCACAAAACTCTGATTTATTCTCGAAACGACTAAATTCTGTTCCAATCTCGATTTTCATGTTTGATCGTGCCTAGGCTACTACCATACTCATCATATTTAAATACTATTTGACCAAGGTTAGACTGACTTTATCTTCGATCGTGTCGAACTAACGATTATGATCATGTTCGGATTTTAACACTGGTACTCAAACTCTTTTCTGACCATGATTTTACTTCCTAATTATATCTGAACTCCTTGTGATTTGTCATGCCTAGATGACCTGGCATGACTAGACGACTATAAACTCCTGGTCGTGATTCTAATGATCATGGCTATACGTACCAATTTTGACTCGGGATCGTGCTTGAAATTTTTTTCTTGATCACGACTATCTGCTTTGGTTGTAAACCTCGTCATGTCATAATTGAGTTCTGATCTTGTCGGAATAAACATTCCTATTTTGTCTAAATGATTGATTCACTAGTCATTCGTGCCAGTTATCACTCAGACTTTAATTTTTGCCACTATACTCTAAATTGTGCCTAAGAATTTTGACTTTCGATCACGACCATCTAGTGTGACCACGAAATTAGTCATATTAGATTCGAAAACTTACCATGCCTGAACAAATTTCTTCTGTGCCTAAATGACTTGGGTTCTTCCTAAATCGTGCCTATAAAAACCTTGATTCCGAAATCATGATTTTATCGCCATTCCTAACTAAGCTTGGATCTTGATTGTGCTTATACGACCTAGAGTCTGATTTTCATCAAATCTAACTACCGATCGTTCTATACTCGAATTTCGTTCTTCATTCGTTCCCTTAGCCGTGATTAAGATCATGACTAAATAACCTGAATTATTTCCTGATTTGTGTCTAAACAATGTTAAACCATACTATGATTCTATCGTGTTAAATCAATAGTCGTGCCCAAATAATTTCAAGTTGATTATCTTGATCGTGCCATTGTCGTTGTCTTTTGATCATGTCTGAGTTATTGCCTAAAATTTCTATCATGTTTTTAACTCCCTTGCCCAGCTTTAATTTCGAGGACGAAATTTCTTTAAGGAGGTAAAAATAAAGTATACAATGTATCCACAATGGTAAAAATAAAGTATACAATGCGTACTACATGATTCTAGGTCAATCTGGTCAAAAGTCAACTCTTGGTCAACTCAACAGTCAAACTAGGTCACAGGAAGTCATACTAGGTCAAATAAGGTCAAACAAGATCAAACAAGGTCAAACAAGTTTAATCTAGGTTAAAGTCAACTCCTGGTCAACATTCTAATCAAACTAGTCAAATACTAGTCAATAAGGTAATTGGGTCAAACATGGTCAGACTAGTTAAACTAGTCATTTTTAGGTCATTTAGGTCATGGTTTGACCAATAGTTGACTTTAGTCAACCATGGTCAACAAGGGTTAACTTGCTAGTCAACCTAGGTCTACTAAGCCTATTGGTCAACTCCAAACTCACTAACCATAGACCATAGGCCATAGGCCCATGTATCTAGGACACTAGTAGATACATATAGGTATCTATATATATATATACAATAGATACATACACTATCTACACCATATATATATATTCATAGGCCATAATATATATATACATATCTACAATATATATACAATATATAAACAATATATATACCCCACTATGTATACCATATAACCAAATATATAAAATACTATACATATACTCACTATATATAACATATATATATATACACATATATATAAATAGCTAACATATATACATATATATACATTTTCATATATATATAAGCCCATATATATATACCCTCAACTATATATACACCAATGTATATATATATATATATATATATATATATATATATATATATATATATATATATAGAGGGAAATAGGGAGAGATGGAAATGAGAAAGTGTAATAGAGTGAGAGAGTGAGTGAGATAGAGTGAAAGAGAGAGGGGGATAGAGAACAGTGAGAGAGAGGGACTGCTAGACTGGACAGGAAAAGAGGGGGATTTCTAGTTTCCTGGAACCAGAATTGGTCCCCCCCACACACACACAAAACACCCACACACCTACATATACACATACATGTATATACACATGTATATACATGTATACACCATAAAATCTCACCTACACACACACATACATATATACTACGTATTTATATACTAAAAATATACAACTACATGTATAAATCATAACCAAAATCGATTTGAAACTCGATTTGAAAAACTGGGAAATAACCCAAAACCTGGAACATTGCACTGTGCACAGGTAAACATGGTAAACCCATGTACACACACAAAACCGAGCTAAGGCTCGAACCTAAAGGTTGGTAAGTGATGCCCCAAGTGTCCTCTAGTGTCTAGGGGGCCTGACACAACACCCCGACACGAAATAATGTGTCCAATCACTCAAAAACCCAATCGGGTAAATCCTGATACGCACACGCGTACACAGCGTCGTGCACGCGTTCCTCACGCTTGTGGACACACCACGAGACACGACACGTCTCGTGGTCATGCACACGGGTAGCCCACGTGTTGGGCTACACACTCGTGCAAACACGAGGTGTCTACGACTCGTGTCCGTACACACAACACGCGCGAAGTTGGCCCCGCGCGCGTGTGCACTGTCAGTGCACGACCAGTGCACGTGTCCTCGTGTCCTCGATACGACACGAGGTGTCATGAAATTTTGGGGGCGTGTGTACAGACACTGCCCCCTCGTGTACACCAATTTTGGCGTGTCCACGTGCTCTGTGCAATGAGCACGAAGAGTGTGGTAGCAGGGCACTGTGTGTGTGTATCGTGCAGTGAGTTCGTGTCCGTTTTGGACACGGACACAGCACGAAAACGTGCTCAGTCCACTTGGGTTGTAACCTACAAGTCTAGGGCTATCCAAAAATGAAATTTGTTTTACATTTTAACAAAAACCAATCCTTTGTGGCATTTCATCAAACAAGGGTTTTCAAACACAGATACGTGTCCGATACGGACACCAAACCAATCCTAATTCCTACCAAACTTGACCCACAGTTAGGGTAGACCTATATGCATGCATTTATGAAGAAAAAACAGAGTTTTAACTAAGTTTGAGGGCATTTACCTATTTGTGCAATTCCAAGAAAAATCAATAAAGAGGGGGTGTGCTTCCTTCCACTTTGTGATGTCCAAAGCTTCCAAATTCTGGATTGCTAGCCTCCCTTAGCATCCTTGATGTTGTAGGGTCCCAATGAAAAAGACTAGAGTGAATTTGGATCAAAATTGATCAAGTTGTGTAGGTTTGAAGGAATGGGATTTTTCTAGGATTAAAATTTATGTAAAAATGTTCATGAATGATTTGATGGGATTATATAGGATGTGTGGCTGCTAGGGGGGGGGGGGGTGTCTTGGCCGGCCATGGCAAGGGGGGGTGTCCTTGGGTTTCTTCTAGGTTAAGGCAAAGACTTTGGTGTAAAAGTCTTGATATTTTGAGTAATTCAAGCAAAATATCCATAAAGGCATCCTAAGATATTTATACCACTTTAACCCATGACTAATTATCCATCCTAAAGCTTCTAGGTTAGTAGCTAACCTCTAGATTAGTGCTAAACTAGGTTAGGGACTAACATGACACTAATCAATAATTAAATAATAATAAAAACACATAAATCCAAATAATTCCAAATAAATCCTAGAAAATTACCAAAATATCCTTTAGGCTAAAAAGCCCTAATTTGATGTTCTAAACCTATGGCTAGGCTCACATGATCATGGTTAGTCTCTAGGTTATGAAATCTCTAGGGTTTACACTAGGGTTATAATAGTAAGTCACAAAGTCATAAGTCATGACTTAGAAAATGGATTTAACTAACTAAAAATCACCAAAAATCATATCATGACTATAATACCATTAATAAATAATGAAAATAATAATTTTTCAAAAATACCCCAATTTCAGAAAACTGGGTGTTACATGCATGCCCTCAATATGTCCTCTAGCGTCTGAATGGTGTGCTCTGACTGGCCATCTGTCTTCGGATGGTACGACGTACTAAACTTCAATCGGGTACCAAGGCTCTCCTGCAGGCTCCGTCAGAAGTGCGATATGAATCTCGAATCTAGGTCAGATACTATACTAACCGGTACTCCATGAAGTCGCACAATCTGTCTCATATACATATCTGCTAGGACTTCTATAGACTGTCCCACTCTGAAGGGTAGGAAGTGAGCTGACTTGGTGAGTCGGTCCACTATCACCCACACTGTATCACGTCCACTCGGGCATCTCGGTAACCTGTAACAAAGTCCATCGTGATATGCTCCCATTTTCACTCTGATATGGGAAGTGATTGGAGCAGTCCTGCGTACCTCTGGTGCTCAGCGTTGACTTGCTGACACACAAAGCACCTGGCTATAAAGCGGGCTATCTCTCGCTTCATTCGATGCCACCAATAATGCTGCCTCAGGTCAATGTACATCTTTGTACCTCCTGGGTGAATGGAATATACTGAACTGTGCGCATCCGTCATCAGCTCATGACGAAGCTCTCCATTGGGAACATAGAGGCGATCTCCATACCTCAGAGTCCCGTCCTCATGAATGTTCAGCCCGGTCTGCATACCGGCTTCTGTCCTCTGTCGAAGTCGTTGAAATCTGGCATCTGTCGGTAATGCGGCTCTAATCCTCTCTACCAACGAAGACTGCACCTGTAGGCTAGCCAACTGGCCATCTGCTCCTGTTAGTACCACCTCGATCCCCAACTCTCGTAGCTCCTCTAGAAGATGGGGCTGAGTCGTCAACAGGTACACCATAGGCCTCTTGCTCAAAGCATCAGCTACGACGTTTGTCTTCCCTGGATTGTACTGTAGCTCGATCTCGAAGTCTTTCATTAGCTCCAACCACCATCTCTGTCTCAGATTCAGCTCCTTCTGAGTGTAGACGTACTTTAAGCTCTTATGGTCCGTGAATATCTCTACCCTCTCACCATACAAGTAGTGTCTCCAATGCTTCAGGACAAAGATAACCGCGGCAAGCTCCAAGTCGTGGGTTGGATAATTCTTCTCATGAACCTTCAGCTGCCTCGAAGCATATGCTACTACCTTCCCGTACTGCATCAAAACGCATCCCAATCCCTTTCCTGATGCGTCGCTGTAGATCACAAACCCTCATGGTCCGGATGGTATAGTCAGAATATGTGCTGTGGTGAGGCACTTCTTCAGCTCATCAAATGCCACCTGGTACTCCTCTGTCCAGATAAACTCCTGCTCCTTCCGGGTCAAACGGGTCATCGGCTCAGCGATCCTCGCGAAGTTCTTTATGAACCTCCGCTAATACCCGGCAAGTCCAAGAAAACTTCTCACCTCCGAGACATTGGTAGGGGTCAGCCATGTCTCCATGGATGAGATCTTCGCTGGGTCCACAGATATACCCTCTCCTGAGATGACGTGTCCGAGAAAAGAGACACTGTCCAGAAAGAACTCGCACTTGCTCAGCTTGGCATAGAGTCTCTCCCTCCTCAACGTCTCCAACATAAACTGCAAATGCCTTCCGTGCTCCTCGTGGCTCTTTGAGTACACCAATATGTCATCGATGAACACGACCACGAACTGATCCAAATACTGGTGAAACACTCTGTTCATCAGATTCATGAACACAGCAGGCTCATTGGTCAAACCAAAAGGCATCACCAGGAATTCGTAGTGACCATAACGTGTCCTGAAGGCTGTCTTTGGAATGTCCTCCTTCCACACCTTCACTTGATGGTACCCCGATCTCAAGTCGATCTTCGAAAACACTCTGGCTCCAGTGAACTGATCAAACAGGTCGTCGATCCGAGGCAAGGTATACTTGTTCCTGATGGTCAGTGCATTCAGGGCTCTGTAATCAATGCACATTCGGACAGTCCCATCCTTCTTTGGTACAAACAAAACTGGGGCTCCCCAAGGTAAAGCACTCGGTCGGATGAATCCTATAGTCTGCAACTCCTCCAGCTGAAGCTTCAACTCATCTAGCTCCTTCTTCGCCAACCGGTACACATTAGAAGAGACCGGTGCTGCTCCTGGTACTAGCTCGATAGAAAACTCCACTTGTCTGTCAGGTAGAAGACCTGGCAACTCCTCCGGAAAGACGTCCATAAACTCTGCAATAATCGACGGTGGTGTTGTCTCCATCGCCATGTAGACACCGAAGGACCGGCCTACTCCTCGCTCTACGGTCCCTCTTATAAACTCGAACTCTGGGCGATCTGACAGTCTGAAGATGACGCTCCCCCTCCGGCACTCCAAGACGACATGATACTGGCTTAACCAGTCCATCCCCAAAATAACGTCGAAGTTTGGCATAGGAAACACCAAAAATTGAGCTATCATCTCCCTCCCACATACAACCACAGAGCACGTCCTACACGTGCTAGTGACTGGGACGATCCCTCCACCCATAAGAATCCTCCAACTCTTGGGTAAGGGCGAGGTGACTAATTTGTTCATAGCAACAAAACTACTAGATATGAAAGACATAGTAGCTCCGAAATCGAACAGTACAACAGCAGACAAAGATGCAACTAAGATAGTACCTGTGATCGCCATTCCCTCTGGCTCCTCCTGCTCTGGTGCCATAGCAAAGATCTTCCCTCTCTTCTGAGCCTCTGTCTGCTGATGGTACTGCTCCTCCTGTAGGGTCAGTGGTCCACGTTGATATCCTGGTGCTCGCGGGGCTGCAGTCGCCTGTGCTGGTAGCCTGGGTCCTGGAGGAGCTGGCCTGGGGGCCAACTGCTGAGCTCTGTCATTGTGGTGTGGTCAGTCCCTGGCCTGATGATGTCCTGATCCACACCTCAGGCACTGGTTGAGCCTTTTTCTGTACTCCCTCTGAAAGTGTCCTTTCTTGTTACAGTAGTGACAAGTCGGAAGCTCCCTCTGCTGGTACGAAGCGGCTCTCTGTTGCTGATGATAGGTCCCCGAGCGTCTGGTCGGGCCTCCAGTCTGGACTCTAGCTAGTGTAGCTATCTTAGTATGGCACCTCGCGCTCAACGGATCCCGGTTGATAGCTTCCTGGACTCTGGCCTCGGCTAGCACCTCCTCGTAGGTAGCCCTCGACTGTGCGCTCGTATACCTCTGAAGTTCCTTCGTCAGGCCATGATGGAACCTCCGGGCCTTCTTTCTCTCGTCTGGTAGCAGTAGTGTGCCGAACCGGATGAGACGACTGAACTCTGCATCATACTCGTCTACGGTCATGTTCCCCTGCTTGAGGTGGAGGAACTGATCGTAGAGAGCATCTCGGACGGTAGATGAGAAGTACTTCGCCTTAAAGTACTCCAGAAACTGCTCCCAAATGACTTCACGCTATTTCGATTCCTACCAATGATGGGCATTCCCCTCCATCTGAGTCCTCACGGCAGTCATCCACAAGTCAGCAGGTAGCTGCGAAGCCTCCAAGTTCTTCTATGTGCTGGCTATCCAGTCTGATATCTCCTCCGGGCTCTCGTTCCCCTTGAAAGGCTTTGGGTTCATCTGACAGTACCTCTAAATGGTGCCCACCTGCTGGACTGGTGCTAGGGCTGGTGGTGGTGCCGGTGCTGGTGCCGTCATCCTCTCCAAGGCAGTCATCAGAGTCTGTCTCATAGCCTCCATCTGCTGCCACTGCTGCTGCATCATCATCTGGAAGAACTGGAACATCTGGGGCTGTCCCTCCATATGTGGCATCTGTGGTGGAATAGGTGCATATGTCATCTGTTGCGGGTACGCTCCCTGCGGCATCTGGAGAGGATGGGGTGCATAGGGCACCTGCTGCAGGTATGCTCCCTGCGGCATCTGGGGAGGAAAGGGAGGTGGTGGTGGCAAAAGGTTCTCCTCCTGACGCATCGGCGTCTGTAATGTCTGGCCCTCCTGGTGCATGGGTGCCGGCTGCGGTGCGAACCCCACATGGATGGATGGAGTCATCGAAACGGCCTGAACTCGTTCGAAAGTCT